>KN469351.1:20937-39332 GCA_000787095.1 Periophthalmodon schlosseri
TTAAACCATACTTTGGAAATAAACAAGTTTGGGGTTAGAACACTTGTTTTTGATGCCAGCGCTATTTACGCACTTGTACTTTTTGTATATTTATTTCTAAGTTAAAGCTTTAATATTTGTATTATTGTTCATAAATGTTCTTCATATTTAAAGCACTTAAAAGCACTTCCTGTTTTTTTCTTAATCTATGATCTACCGTATACACTATATATGTATTATGTAGGCAGGAATAGACATGTATATTTCAATAATAAAACAAAAATAAATAAAGTGTTTCATACACACAAGCTTAATAACTGTATGATGCCATCTGAAACTGACCTAGTCTATTGTTTACATTCTATGTGTTGCATGATGAGGTAATAATACACTTTTCAAAAATACTTTCAGAAAGGGGTTAAGTTATTTCATTTGTGCTGACACAGAAGACCCCCAAATTTAGTTCCATGTGAATGGGCTCAGCAGTATAAACAGATATACCACAAAACCTGTCTAAGCATTTTGACTGTCAAAAGAGAAATTATTAGACCACACAATTCTTATCTGACCGCAAACTTTTTTCAACCTTTAACCGTTTTTCTTTTTTGGATTAAGCAACTCACCAGTTGTTACTGTATAATGTATAATAACCGTCACCTAAACAGGCAGAACATTAAAACAGTCAGACGCTCCAGATGCACATATGTCTTTGATAAGACACAAATTCAGTTCTTCTACTGTCAGCACAGAAATCACACGTTGGCCCACTAAAAACATAAATTTGTCTTTCTCCAAAAGTATTAGTCCGATCTTGTGGTCCCTCCAATAGCCAACACTATATTCAAATTTTGAGATCCTTAACACATGGGTAAGTACAGGTTTATCAGTGACAATGTAACGGTTTTCAAATCATGCATAAAAAATTGTGACAAATTTAAGAAAAAAGAAATAAATGAATGCATGTTTAACTTTGTATACAGTTCACCCATCGGATCATTAAATGCGGATCTATAACCAGTTGTAGGCTACTGATGTGTTTTTCTGTTGGTTAGTTGTCAGATGATGTGTCATTTTCTTGTAATTTAAATAGTGCAACTGTTTGACAATGTAATTGACTTATTGCAGTGGATTGTACATTGCATTTTCCACGGACGGGCTGGAGGTACACGCCAATACTTGTGGAGTCACACGACATATCCCCAACTCCACATCAGTTTCAATAATAAGTTTAATCTAACAACCACTGCCAAAACTTTTTTTCAGTACTTTTATTGACCACAACATGTTATTTAGAGAACAAAAAAAACCTCTGCAATTAAGACCGTCAGCTTAAAACAGGTGAGATCCACTCCGTGCTGGAGGGCCTCTGTAAAAGTCACTGCAGTAAATTGTTATACACTGCTAGTGTATGAATGTCAACTTTCCAGTACTGAAAATCTGATATTAATTGATATTAAAATTGGTATCATTTGTGCAAGTATCGATACAAAAAAACAAATCACACCAAAACAAGAACAAATTTGGACTTTTCCTAAGATGTTTCACTAATCTTCAGCTTCTTCATAACTAGTATAACAGCAGATGTTAACACAAAGCTTTGTAATGTAGTGTTGAAAATTACAATATATTATCTAAAAAAAAAAGTGTGTTTTCTTTTCATTGTGGTATCTAAAATGATTTTGCGTAGTGTATTCCTTTGTATCTAAGCTGTTTGGGGTTTTTTTTGGCCTTCTTGTTCTTTTTAGTTTTCTTCTTGTATTTTTTTTTTTTGGTCCCTCGTTGGAGGAAGAAGAGGATGAGGATGAGGGGGACTTCTTTGTCCTCCTCTTCTTCTTCATTCTTTCTTCCTCATCAGAGGAAGAGGAGGAGGAAGATGTGGGGTTCCTACTCCTTCTTCATCAGACGAGGAGGAGGAGAAACTGGAAGGTGACATGGTGGATGGTGGTGGACTGCTGCTTTGACCCTCATAATCTAATAGACACAAAACATTAAAAAAAAAATATTGTACAGATATTGTATATTGTACAGAGTTAAACATAGTTTGTAGAGGGTCTTGTTGAGGCCATTCTCTGGCCTCCAGCATCTCCTCCACCTCAGCCCGGGGCTTGGCCTTCCGCTCAATGAGCTCCTTTTTTTAAAGTTAAAGCCTGCAGTTTGTTTAATGCTTGGGAGCCAATCCTGTAAACACAGCATATTAGGAAATAGATGAATTATTGAAGAATGATGAATTAAAAATGAATAACATAAATATTCAAAATGTAATTCCATGATGTGCAAAAATAAGAGAAAGATGAAGTTACTCATTTTTTGTGGCAGCAAACGTCACAGTAAGCGCAGAAATTGAGGCAGTCAGCATAATAACAGACCTCCATGCTTCAAAGTGCAGTCAATCAGATCCCATCAAGTTGTCTATTTTATTTTGTCTTAATGGAATTGTATGTAGGATAAAAAAAAACCAAAACAACATCTATACAACTATAACATCACCCAACTGTGTCCCCAGATATGAGGTAAACATGTTCAAGTAAAATATAGCTTTTACTGCTAACAATTGTAATGCTGATTTATTCTTAATTGCTATCATTATGCTGTCCATATACTGAGAATGAGAAAAGCGTATATGTGCCCTCTATATGCAGATTTAGACCCTGGCAACCCTGGTTCAGTTGTGATTGTAGTACTATTTTAAAAAAGAGTGCAGGCTACGTACAGTTCCCTTTTACAAATGACAACATATTCCCCTGTCTACTGTTGGTGGTTCTGGAACTCGTCAAAACATGGAGAACTGGGACATGTCTTGCAAAAAACTTGGACAAGTTTTGAATGAATGTGATGAGACATGGGACATAGGGCTCAAAAGTGGGACTGTCCCAGGTAAATATTTTCCAGAAAAACCCAGAATGATATTGACGTCAACCTGGTGCTTAATCTCTCCAGTTTCAAATAGCCATGATTGACAAGTGGATTAGCCAGTCAGAAACAGGAGGTACATATGCAAACAAAAGTTGCCTACCAAATGATGTGATACTTATAATTTGATTTTCTTCCAAGTTATTATTATTATTTTTTTTACATTAACAACTTGAATCTTTTCTTTCGCCATTGAGGTCTCGAGTTAGTCCTTAGGTGCTATGCTATGTCATCATTGGATTTTTTTCCCCCTCTTTGCTCCCCCAAAATATGTCATTACAGTGCATCCTCTAACAGACGATGTCAAATTTGACTTGGGTTAAGCTATTGCTATTGTACCGACATAGTGTTGAACACATGTCAGTGATTACAGACGGCAAACGCAGCGATTCCAACCACGTATCGATGGTTCCAACTTAAAGGAAAGAAAAACATTTACACAGAAAAATGCTTCTATACCTTTAGTATCCGCGGGTGGCTTGGTCGAAGGCCCACTAGTCTCCGCTTCCACCTCCACCACCTCATCTTCTTCGCAATCCTTAGCCAGGTTGGCTGTCTAAATAAATACATTCAATACAAAAGTTACACATTTAACGAAGTTGGTGTTTAATGTAATTCAATTTAAAAAATAATGTTAGCTTACTCAGACATAAAGTCCTCTGGAATAATTTCTGCTACAAAATGTATGGGAAATGTTAGAAAGTTGATAGTATTACTCTTTCAGCAAATACACATTATCAGTAATTTAAAATTGAGCGTAATAAAGGAGTCACCTTCACTCGCCCCGTCCGCCATGATGCCCATGTGTGTTATGACCTGGGGGCCCTTGGTAGCAAGAGTCAAAATGTGAAAAAGAAGCCAATCAGGGCACCTGCTGGTGTAGGGCGCGGTGAATGATCACACCTGGGCAACTACAAAACCCATCGTAAGTCATATAGTTACTCATTGTAAATAATATTAGGATGTAGATGACACAGTGCAAATATGAAATTATTTAGGTCAATAGAGTAAATGAAATCATGTGAATCGAGTGGTCCTCTTTGCTTTTACAAGGCTTACATTTTCAAATACGTTTTGCCAAAGCCATTTCACTTTATTGTTGCTGTATTAGCCAACAAAACAGCAACATCATGACAAAAACATGCCCCTAAACACTCATCCATAACCTTTTCACACATTTGTGAAAGCTGTGGTATGTTGTCATTAACATGAAAAGCCTACAATTGCTGTAGACCAGGAGTCGGCAACCTTTAACACCCAAAGAGCCATTTGGACCTGGTTTCCACGGAAAAAAAAACAAAAACAAAAAAACACTGGGAGCTGCAAATATTTTTTGACATCTAAAATGAAGATAACACTATATATATTGTTTTTTTTTTTACCTTTACACTTTGTATAAACAACTATAGTGTGTTGCTTATGACAGGGATCTGCAAATTGGGCCTGTATCTTTACGCAGGACTGTAAGCTGTCGTCTGTGAGGCCTGAGCAGTGTTTGTTTTTAACATAGTTCGAGTGTGATGCTTATTTTGAGCGATGAAAAATAATAAAATATAATCTTATTTTAATATTTCAAGATCACAATAATCTTCCAATTTAAAAAAGGACTAACACAAATAAATTATAAGTATTTAATTGAAGTGTATTTTATTTTCCCAAGCCACGCGGAGCCGTAGTATAAGGATGAAAGAGCCGCAGAAGGACTAACACAAATAAAATACACTTCAATTAAATACTTATAATTTATTTTCCTATGCTCTAGACCTATGGGCAAAACATGATGCCAGCTGCACTTACAAGATGATAAATATAACACTTTTATTTTGCACTACAATGCAAATACTAAAAGCCCCTGCTGTAGCCCTAGACTGTATAATGCTCTAGACCCACGGGCAAAACATGATGCCAACTGCACTTACAAGTTGATTAATATAACACTTTGATTTTGCACTACAATGCAAATACTAAAAAGGCTTGAGACTGACCAACACATGGGAATGACTGTCAACAACTAACTACCACCATAAGTACGTCTAGTAAGTCCCGGAGCCTATTTTAAAGTGCTGCTGAATTGTACTGTTCCTAGTCCTGTTTTGGCCATTTTAGTGCAAGCGAAGTATATTTGTTGCTTTCCCTGTCAAAACATCTAAAACTGAGTGTGCGCAGCCTCCAGTGGCCACTGCAATTTCAAGTTTGTGACATCACACAGGGCTGCCCTGATTACAGCCAGGTGATTCTGATTACAAATGAAGGACACCTTTCCTCATTTCCTTCACTTTAAATAATTAAAGGATCTACATTTTTATTTATCTGACTTATCTGTAAGTTTAATTTTGCAGATTTGTTGTCTGTCTTTCTTTTGTCTTTTTCATGGATTTCACTGCCTCTTTTATAATATTCCCAGAATGACAGTTGGATACTTGATCTATTCCGTGTTCCCACCTCCTACTCTCACAACCAGATGGAAGTACATACTCTTCTTTGTCTCTGGTGTCATTCTTGAAACCGAAGTGTCAAGTATCTTTCCATGTCCAACAGCGCTTCGCCTGGCCCCGTCCTCCATGTTACTGTCACAGAGCACGATCAAAGGAGGAATTATGAAGTGTTGCAGGCGGACACTCAGATGCTGGTGAAACTCCCTGTAGCTGTGGCTGAATTCTCCCATAAGAACCTTGACTAAAGCACAGGACTTGGTGTGGAGATGTCCCCAGACGGTGTTCGTTGTACCCACTGACACCACCAAGGCACTACATGATGGATGGGATCAGTGCTGAAAACATAGTGCCATATCTCCACGCCAATGAATGCATGGAGTTGAGCAGTGTGTTCGTATTACCATGTCATCAAAGGGGACATACTAAAATCTTGAGCTTTTAAATCGTGTTATAATGGTGTTTCTTCGTCATTAGCTGTAACAAAATTTGTTAGTATCTGTCTATTATGTTTTGTGAGTGTTTGAATCTGTTGCCTTTCCCCATGAATTCCTCGCTGCAGATTGAAAAACTGTTTTCCCTCCTGGCCAATCCTGTGGCTCACCTGCAGCCACCTCTCCTGCTTAAGGAGATTCAGCAGACCTGTTGGAGGCTGCTGGCCTTTGTGGTCAGTCTGCCATTTTGTCTGTGTCTCAGTTTAGTTGTTAGTCACTCATTTGTCTCTGTGTCTAACTTTGTGTAGCAATAGTTTAATTTAGTGGTTTTGTGTCTCTTGTTATTTTGTCACTTGATTCTGTTTGTAGGTTTATGTGACTCGTGTTAATTTTGGGACACTCGTGGTTTGTTATTGTGTTGTGTGTCCCTCAGTTTGTCACTCGTTTTTAATAGGCCTATGTGACTAGTTTTTTTGAGACACGAAACTTGTTATCTGTTAAATCCATTTCTTAGTTTAGGTTATTTTCTTTTATGCATTTGCTTGAATATTTTACACCATTTTTGTTATTTTGCCTTTTACACTTTCATTAAATTATTTCTTTATTTTACAATTTTTTTTTGTTACCTCCCTGACCCTTGCCGAGCACGCAAGTGTGACGGCCTTATGCAACTTCCTCAGGGTAAGGAAGAAACATCCCAGGCAAACAAATAACTTTTCAGTGGACACCTTTTTAAGGTGGTAGCCCTGCTCTGTCCATGTGGAGAAACTCCCTTATATGTTGTGAGCGCATTTATGTTCCCACAGCAGTTTTCTCACATTTAAAAGATTTTTTTTTTTTTTGGAAAGAAAATCCATTACCTCTACCCTCACCCTGGCCCTAACCTTAACCACAATTTCAAAACCAGGCCCTAAGGCAAGGCAAGGGGAATTTTTTGTGTACAAATTGTTGCTATACCAAAATAAGAAAGACATTAAATCACAATACAAACGAATCAAAACATAATCATAATAAAATTACATTTAAAATAGAGTGCAGAATAAAAACCTGGTCATATGCACAGCTAAACAGAACTGTTTTGAGCCTGGATTTAAACATTGTCAAAGTAGAGGCCTGTCTCACATCTTCAGGAAGACTGTTCCAGGTTTTAGCTGTATAAAACTGAAAGTCTTAGTCTTGACTCTGGGCACCAGCAGGAGGCCAGTCTCTGAAATCCTCAAAGTGCGAGATGGTTCATATGGCACTAACATGTCGGAGATGTATTTTGGTGCTAGGCCATGGAAAGACTTGTGCTCAGGTCTCTGCACTGGCTTCCTCAGAGACTTGTGTACAAGACTTATGTGCTCGTACTTCCTGGTTCTACTGAGGACCCGAGCAGCAGCGTTCTGGATGTACTGCAGTTGTCTAAGCTTATCCATAACCCTACAACCCAAGAAATGCTGGAACAGAGAGCTGACCCAAAACTAAACTTTTATCCATCAGTCAGTTTATCAGATTTGTAGTCTGTTGCTTGAAAAAGATATTCATGTTTTCCCTTTGCCATTTTATGCATTTCACCACAGATCCTCTGACAATCCTTTTACCATAAATAATCACAATTAACAGTGTCAGCTTTGCCTCAGAATGCTTACCGTTCAGTTTATTTACAGTAACACAACAGCGTGAAACATGCATTCAACCCGATCATTCCCTGCTCATTATCCCGAGCCGCATCACGCCTCTGACAGCTGACCCAGGTGGCCCCAGAACGCGCACTCAGCACTCCTCCCGGTGAATACAGTCCCTCCAACGCACGCGGCAACCTTCAGGGAAAACAACAGTCAATATTTAGCTGTAAAAATATCTTGTTATTGGGTGTGTAAAACTATATAATCTCATTTGCATCGTCCCCTGGGAGCGTTTCTGCAGTGTGCGTTTTTAAAAGACTCAAATGGCCACTGTTTGTGAAAATCTACAAAAAACATGCCTCACAGCTCAGCGGGGCCGGTAATGAAGGTTTTTATAATGACACTTAAGGTTAGGAGGCGCGTCAATCTTAGTGGACATCCGGAATATAGACATTATAAGCAGAAAGGGCTGAGGGCTTGTTGCAAAGAGAACATCTTAAAAGTTCATTTAAACAGTTTTAAACAGTGGTCCAAAGTTATTCTTTACTTACCTTATGCGTTCTAATTTTTCACCGCAATGACTTTGTTGTTATTTTCAGAGAGTTGTGGAATGTGCTTACAACTAGCATGCTAACTGCACACCAGCGTTACTTCCTATAGTTTGAATTATTTAGAATTATATGCAGACAGCAGGCAGTGGTCTCAATTTGACCTTGAGAGCTACTTTGACAAAATATCTGCACTGGGGCAAAACAAATTATACATGAAAACATCGGCTACACCCCCTCATTTTCTCTTATTTTATTGGCCTGAGCCAGTAACGAAGTACTTGGCAAGGGGCATTGTTCATGGTCAATTTCTTCTTCTTATTATTAGGCCCTAATAGGGACTAATTAAAACTGCGTCCAGAGCCCGGAAAATCGCAAAAATCAACAAGTAAACAAGAATGGACATGCTAGCAACCAGAATTGAAGATTTGAACTCAATGAGCTTTCATTTTGAGCGAAGACCCAGAGAAAAAAATATGAAAAGTGACCCGATAGCGCCACCTCAAACTTTGCCTTTCACGGGGCCAATGAGAGCTGACGCGGAAAAAAAATCAAAGTAAAAATCTGAAACTCGGCAGGACATGCAAAAAATGATATTATAACCCCGCCCCTAGCCGTACAGGAAGTGGGCCATATTGGATCAAATGGCGATTCATACCTTATTTTACATCTATATTGTTTTATGTTTATATTAGGGAAATAGACCTGGGACCTTCTAGCTGTAAGCAAGTATTCTTAACCACTTTGGACGATGGCATGCATTAGTAATGATTATGCATTTAACAGAGAGAGAGAAGCCACATCGGCGTAGCACTTGCCTTACAGATCTCTCCCTAAGCGTACATTTGCTGTTTCCATTGGTAATACACTTCAACTCGATTGCTCACTCCAGTCTCATTTATGTGTCTGGTTCAAAGAGAGATTCTACCAACTTAAAACAGAAGTCACGTTGCTAAATGCCCCACAGAGCATTTGACAAGGTTATTGTGACATGGGTCATGGTGAGATGAAGTTGTCAAAACAGTTGATGAGCTGTCATCATCAATGGCAGGCCTTGATCAGAGGAGGGAGACAGTCGCTATGGGGAGAGATGGGATGTATTCTCTCTATTTCATCAAATTTTGCCAGCTGTGATCTGTTTTCTAAGGATTTGATAACTTCAGGACGCCCCCAAGGCATTGACCAACTATTGCAATGTTAAAGTGTGCATCAGTCAATCAGTATAACTTTATTTGTCTCCGAGGGGCACATTGAGCAGTAAGATACAATAATAATAGAAAGCTCAAACAAAAGTCTCAACAGGTACAGTCATCAGATCCAGTGTTGGGGCAGTTTGAGGTGAGTAACAGTCCTCAGAACAAGTGTCCCTCCTCTGTTTCCTGTAGCATTACAGCAGCCTCCAGGGGGAGCCAGGTGAACGCTGGAGACACAACAGGAAAGCGTCATTCTTCCTCCGCTCTGTTGTTTTGGTCGGTGATGAGACAGGTCATTCCCCAAGTGTTTCCTCTGGAATGTATTCAGCCATATTTGGCGTAAATCATCTGAAGCAATGAAGAGTTATCTGAATGGCATAGCTAGCACCATGCCACCATGCAACCCGCCTCTCCCCCAGTGTCTGCATTTGAGTGCTCATTAGAGGTACAAAATCTTTTTTTTTTAAAATATAAAAACGTGTTCTTTTACCAAAAACTAATGGTAATCAATGTAGAAACTGAGTATTTTTAACATGGCAGCACAGAGGTAGAAATGGTTTCTTCTACATCTCCAGCTAGGATCGGGCAATATGCAAAATTACAATTTTCAGGAGCCCAGATCAAAATTTTTTATCACAATTCATGTACACAAAGTACCTGTAATAACTACACTGAATTACTTCTCCTGAAACTTCACACATTAAGTTCATAATTTATTATTGTGATTAGTTAAATTTACTTATTTTTCACAATTTGTTACTGGGACCAGATCATGATTACAGAATGGGCCGATATTTGCACATGAATTTTAATATGTTGTTTCAGTTGACCCCTGTTTTTTCAGCTGACCCATTTACTTTTATTTGAGTGTGACTGTGTGAAGAGGGCACTGCTCAGAAAGTGACTACACCGCTCTCTGATAGGTGTGCAGTGAAATAAGGTTGTGAATAAGTTTGTTGCCATTTCAAATCATAATAGTTGGATAGAAATGATAAAAATCGGCCCTCCATATCAGCCCAAAAATATTGGAGCTTATCGGCCATTGGTTTCTTAAAGCAAAAATTATGCAAAACCTACTTGTCAAAGCTTTTAACCATGTTATAGTTGTTTCACCTTCTCATTTACCCTCTCAAAGCTGTTTTTAGCATTTATTCATGCACGTTATTCTCCTGTATTCAAGACGTCATTGCCCCCCGTCAACCCCCGTTTTTACCACCACCGGTACACGCCCACTGCTCTGTACTTACTTTCCTCTCCAATTTTATTTTATGCACGTAGGATTTGGAAACGTCTTGTCATCAGTTTAGTACAAACTGCAAACTCTTTGTTGTGATGGCTTTTATGGCAACATGGACATGGAAGATGTTACAACCCAGCTCAGCTAGGAACAGGGGAAGTAACAATGATGGAAAATGGTAAAACTAAAGTTTTAAGTTATTTAAAAGGGATGTTGGAGTACAAACTAACAAAAAGAGGCACTTAACAGAGTAGGTAAATGTAGAAATACAAATTATAAAGCTAACAAAACTAAAGTATACCTAGAATAACAAAGACTACAAGTGCCTAAATTTCCGAAGTTACAAAAACCTACACAGGGCTATCATGGCATGCTGTTCACAGACAGAATCCAGCAGCCAGGAGGGGCAGGGGGCGGGTCCTTTTTAAAGGTGTGGCAGCTGCAGATGAAGGCCCAGGAGTGGCCAGACTCTAGGGCATCGCACCAGTCAGCACATAGGACCCAGGAGCCAATCATCACATGGCTTGCACACGAGAGGGATCAGCAGCGGAGACTTGACACACGGCTGTAGGAGGAGTTGGAGGCCTGGGGCTGTAAGAGAAGTCAGCTGACTTGTTTCTTTTATTAAGATATTTTAGATCTATATTGCGATTTTGTCCAAATTTTAACATAATGATCCATGAGTGTCATAGATTATAAATATATGTTTTCTTTAACAATAAGTATCAGCTTCAGCCATGAAAAAAAAAACAAAAAAAACATATTGGTTAAGATCCTCTGCCTTTTCTTTTGAAACCATCAGACAGTAGACTCAGCTTCCACACAGTCTGTACCAATTGTCTGTAGAGCTTAATCATTTTACTAGAAATTCGACAAAGCACATTTTAGATAATCCAGTATGTCAACATCAGTCTACTTCATTTGTACTGTTCTGCATTCACTGTAAAAACTTGCACTACAGATGGAAAGTAGCAGTATGCATTTATACATGGTCCCTGACGACAAATATAGAATAAAGGAAGAAAGAATCTTTACATGTGTTTTATTTTGATACCACCCAGCCCCATTTCATATCTAAAATAATGCAGAAATAGGGTGAAATGTGGCTACAGTATTTCTACATGAGCTGGTACAGAAACCCATTCTATACGTCTATACTCACATGATTTAGCTGTGTTCGCTGTGAGGGGCAATTATGACGTCTAGACAGAAGATAAAGTGATCATTACCCATTCATCAAGCACATTCATTACATTTATTAGAGCCATGCATCGTTAATCACTCACCATGAAATTTGACATTTTGGCAGCTCTGTAATAAGGTTGGTATTTCAGAATAATCCACAACAACAACACAGAGAAATGAAGCACTCAAGTTTAACGCTCCATATGACATCAAATCCTGCAGCAGGGAATGTTTGAGTTGTAATGTTGCGTCAATAATATTTGAGTTATTGGCCGATCGTCAAAGCTTTTTTTTTTTTTTTTTTTCTGGAAACAAATGATTAAACGCCAAGCACTGCAGGTGAATTGGGAAAAAAGTTACGTTTATACATATAAAGTTGAAATTTATTCTGGATTACTGGCATAGATTATTTTAAAATGCATTGATGATGGTAATGAATATGTAAAAATGTATATACTTGACTCATCATTTTTAGTTTTACAAAATATTTAGTCAACCAATTCTTTTTAGATTTTGTGTAGTTTTAGTGGGCAGAAATCCATAATATTTTTCTACTCAACCACTAAATATATTTTTTATTTAAACTCTGATATAGAGTGTCTGTGTATGTATGCATGTTGATCTGTGTGTGTGTGTGTGTGTGTGTGTGTGCGCATGAATATCGACGTGTACATTTTTGTGTTTTTGCTTATGTGTATGTGTGTATAATGAGTTTCATTTTTTTGTTTTTTTTTCTGTAAATAGATTTTCTGCCATCTTGAGTTCTATATGTTAAGAGGGTTAGGCAAACCAAGTGTTAAACTTCAGCCTTAAGTGTTATTTGTTGTTGTTATTATGTTATTTTTGTGTAACATGATTCATGTTTATCCAAACTGACCAAAGGAACTAACTAACTATTGGACACCACTGAACATGTACATGGTTTTGTTTATGGTGTTTGCTTGGCAAGTCCAGAATGATATATGTATTTTTTATACAGAGGGATATCAGTCTGGTCGCGGCTGGAGACTCAAACATGATCGTACAATCAGATTTGTTTATTTCAGTGACACGTGAAACAAAGGAGCTCATTGGCTCAAACATGTCGTACAATCAGATTTGTTTATTTCAGTGACACGTGAAACAAAGGAGCTCATTGGTCACCCATCATTTTGAACAAAATTAAATTTCTCTCACCTCAGATTAGCAGAGCTGCTTGCATTGATTCTGCAGAAATCTGCAACATTCTTTTGTCCCCCTTTCTTCCTTTCTATTTTCCTTGTAAGCAGCCATAGTTGTTTTGTTACTGACAGCCCCTGATTAGCTACTCCACATGTCAATCATGCACATCTGAACTCGGGAGATTCACCAGTGACCAGACTCCCATCTTTGCAAAGTATTGCATTCTGGATCCCAGGCAACTGTTTTAGGGCTCTAGGATTGAAAAGTGGAATTGAGAGGGCCAGCTGTAGCTATAGACAAATTCATGCCCACTCAATCAAACCTACAACCTAATGCAAAAACACATACCTCTATATTTGCCCTTGAATTTTCAGTCTGCCTACCCAAACGTGTCTGGCTAGAACTGCAGCTTAGTTAAAATCACAATCACTAATCAAATGAATTAGTAATCGACTATTCTCAGACTATTTCTTCTGTAAGTAGACTCCACCAATGTCCTCAAGTACATTCACTGCAACTTTATCTATGTAAAATGTTATAAAAATCTCATGTTCACAAGCCTATCAATTAATTGAAAGAATTAGAATTTTAATTAATAAAATCGTTAGTTGCAGCCCTGCTAGTTGTAGTCATTATGATTACATTTTATTTTTTTTATTTACTTGTAGTTAGCAAAAAATGACAACTACGATTCAAATATTTTAGCAGACAAGACCTCATTCCTCCAGGAGTGGTTCAACGTAGAGAAGGCTTCATCAGTGATCTGGCAGAGCAGTTTCACTCTAAAACTCCTCCCTTTGGGGCTGGACATGGTTAACTCAGAGTAGGATAAATCAGACCAGTTCTGTCAAATTGAAAATGGCTTCTGGATGGGAGCTGAAACATCTAGATTACAAAAATGGTGTCCAGTAGACCACCACTGAAACCTTCTCTACATTCAGTAGACAAAATGAAAACTGCTTTCCGGTACAGAGGCAGCATGAGAATTACTTTTACTCATCCACAAGGAGAAAATCTTTTTGTTACAGACATGCAGCCAACCAAATAAAGTTTAAATATCAGTAATGTAGCTAAAAAAAAAAAGAAAGCAAAATCAACTTGTCAGAACTTTTAACCGTGTTATAGTTGTTTCTCATTTACCCTCTCGAGGCTGTTTTTAGCGTGATTCATGCGTGTTATTCTGTTGTATTCAAGACGCCATCGCTTCAATCAACCCCCATTTTCACTGCCACCAGTACTCGCCCACTGCTCTGTACTTACTTTGTTCTCTAGTTTTATTTTCTTAATCGGTGATGCAATTTTATTTTCTTAAATCAATGATGAATGTAGGATTTGGTATCATATCAGTGTGTGTGTGTGTGTGTGTATATATATAAAGTCTTTATCAACAACGTTCAAAGCTCCACCTCACATAAAATACTTGTTTGTTTCCTGTGTGAATCATTACTTTGTGTCAAAAGGCCGAGCTGACAGGCCATCAGGACAGCATAGCAGCAGCAGGTGTCCACTCCAACAAGAGAGGGCGCCGCAGTAGAAACAGGACTTTGAAAATGTCACTTAGCACACATGAGCGAGCACCAGTGTGAGCTGTAATCAGAAGTATTACGGGTCTCTGCCTCTCCCGCTGTGACCGGAGCAGCCACACGGGGCAGCTGTAGAAACAGACAGGAGTGTGCAGACATGACAGGTACATGTGTCTGGCACATGGAAACGTATGTAAACCAAAACTGAATGAGCCCACAAATAAAATGTTTTAAAGAGGAGCTAAACACTAAATCTGCATTTTCACTACTGTATATGGTGTTTTATAATAGTTTGATGTTTTCTCAAGTTGCTAACAAATGACCAGGCTCAGGGTGGAGTTTAAGTGTGGATACCTGTTAGACCAATCATACTGTTCCTCGTATGTTCAGACCCTGCCACTCCTCCCCCCTCACACTTTTCTTTAGTCCTCCAGGTACTGCCCAGGTTAGGAGCTCTATTTGCAATGTATAGTAAATCTTTCTTTCTTTTACTACGGATCATACCTGGATGACTGAGGGATTACACAGACATATTTGCAATGTAGTTGTGGGTGGGTGTGGGTGGGTTTAGGTGTGTAGACCCACCTTAAAATCATCTTGTCAGATTTGTTTTGGCAACATATAATTTACCATCACTGGAAATACGCACAAGTTCTTTTTTGTAGTTGCGCGTTTTTTTTTTGTGATACATTTTGTATTATATTTTCCCATGTTTACACATACATTCGACATTGTGACAAGAATCGCCTTCCCCTGTTTGCAAGGCGACACCATCATTTTCAAGGCAAGGCAAGTTTATTTGTATAGCATAATCCGTACACAGAGTAAGTAAAAGTGCTTTACAGATGAAGAAAGACATTAAAATCACAATGCAACAAATCAAAACATAAATAATCACAATTAATATAAAAATTAACAAAAGAGCGCAGAAAAAACCTGTTCAGTCATATGCACAGCTAAACAACCAGATGGTACTGATCCAATTTGTTCCAAAGAACCAATTGAAACATGGCTATTGGGTCCCAACTGGCAGCTTGATGATGACTAGTTTACAGCTATAGAGAAATATATGAATAAATGCAGGATACAGAAGTTTAATGCCATACTGTGCAACCTTTAGGCAAAGCAATAACATCTCCATGGAGCACATACTGCACCTTTAACTACTCATTACACATCACTCTTAATTGAACTGCACAGATACATGAACAACTTCAACAAGTCAATGTATTCGAAACAAACGAAAACAAATCATGTTGTCGCAGCTGTGAAATCTTCAAATAGTCACTTGCAGAATATAAACACGAGCGCTTGTTGAATCCTTTTATAGAGACAGAAACGTACACAATTTACATACTGTTTTTCCATATCAATGAACACTCACTTTTGTGCGATTGGGAAAAAAATGCCTACGCTGGCGCCACTTATCTTCAACCCGTCGACCACACGCGCGTTTGTACACTTAAGCGATTACGCTGAAGAACGCAATTACTTGTGCGATTCTGAGCGAGTGCCGGAGTGCCATGAAATACTACGAGGGGAGAGCCTTTTATTTACACGGTCCTCTTTTGTTGTCGCCGTGCCGTTGCCGCGCAGCTGGAGCTATCGATTTGCATGGCGACAGACAAAGAACGCGGGCACCTAATTCTACCACTATCAGCGCTTTCCAAGTAACTCCATCAAAAGCTTATCGGCGCACGCTGCTGCTTGGGTAATGGTAGTCATACATTCAGACACAAACACCCTGCACGAGCTCCAAGAGTTGCAAAAGAGCTTTCGGCTGGAGTAAGAGAAGTCCACTGGAAATAAAGTGAAAGAATAGTGAGTGTTAGCAGAAAAAAATATGTAGCTATATGGGCAGGAGTGGAAAGTAACTAAGTACTCACGTTACTGTAACTTAGTCCATTTTGGAGGTAACTGCTTTTGTGAGTAGAGTTTTAAACATGTGCGTGTAACTGAGTATAATTCAAGCCATGTAATTGTAATTAGTTATATTTTAGCACTGTATGATGATGAGGAAGTGTGTGTTAGCATGCTAGTTGTTGTTAGCTTTACTGTGACGGGAAAACTCTGTTCTAAAGCGCTCGTAAACTCATTTCGGTGAATATTTAGGCCGTTCGAAACGCATAAGGTGAGGTGAGGAATAACTTTGGACCACTGCGAACCATTTAAAATGTGCTAGTTCTGTTATTCAGGTGGCTGGCACTCACATCTCACAGCAAGACGGCCTTTATGTGCAGCGTTCCAGCTAAGGTCGTCCTGAACAAGCCTGGCTCAAGATCTAGAGATGCGCTGTGGGTCAAATGCAGAGGACAAATTGCCTTACGGGGGTAATAAAGTGCACCTTAAAGGTCCTATATCACACAAAACTGACTCTAGAGCTTTTAGCCATGTTATGATGTTGTTACCCCCTCAAAAACATACCTGGAGTTGTGTGTTGTTTCATTCACACGTTTGAGTAACCCTTTATTATTTGCTCAGAATGCTCCGTTCCACTTTGTGATGTCATGTAGTGGCAGTTTTCAGGTTAACAGCTATTTTTAGCCTCAATTGAACAGCTTTACTCTACAATTCACCAAAAATAACCTTAAATTGGTGCTTTTAGTTTAATATTTTTGTTTGACCTTTTTGCTAATTTTCAGATGAAATTATCCAAATGATTCTAGTGAAGGTGTATGGAGTTTAAAAACACAGTGGAGCACTTCCTGTATTACAACTTAAACAGAAAAACACTGTTCCACCTTGTGATGTCATTGAGAGAAGAACTCAGCCTAAATATGCAGAGTTTGTGTGTTAAACATGTGATTGAAACAAAACAACTCCAGGTATGTTTGTGACGAGGAAACAACATTATAACATAGGTCAGACAATTGTGTAATATGGGCCCTTTAACCTTGAGACAGAAATCAGGTATAGCACTTCCACGAAAATGTGTTATACATTATCCAGGCGTACTCCATTAGTTCGCCTGGATAATGTATAACGTAATGTATAATGTAACTTTTCCAGTGGAGCGTTACATAGTGCACCTTTTGTCCATTTTTCTCCGTACTCGTCCTTCAGAACAAACATGGCGACTTGATTACATGTGCATAGAGATACATTCCACACAGGGTTGAAAACAGCACAGATCTCTGCCATATGATCAGGTGAAGCACTGAACACTATGATTTCTTCCTCATTTGAAGAAATCACAGTGCGCTTCATTGCCAAAAGTGTTTTTCGTGTCTCACCTTTTTTCTGTGTTGCCTGGCTCTCCAGTTCTTTCTATTTTCTGTTAGAATACAAGAGGGTCTGGGGGTCTCTCAAATAAAGAAGACGTCTCCTCTCAAATATTCATTCAGAAAAAAACAACTCAGATTTACAAAGTTTGTTGTCTGTAAAAACCCAGACTTCTCAGTCCTGTCCCACGTTTCTCAGGTCTGTGCATAGACTGTATAAAGAATTGGACTAAGTGAGTGTGACGTCATCCGTATCGTTCGGCTCCAGCCAAATGAAGCTCGTCGAGGCTAGCGGTTACAGGGGCGAATTTGGAGACGAGTTCAAGCTTTGGAAATGGGAACACAAGTATCATAGCAGCCAAAGAGCCAATCCAGAGCGAGGCTGATGAAGGTAACGCAGCTTCCCGTTTAGCACGGAGCAGGAGCTTAGCAAGCTGTCAATCAAACCTGTTGGTAACGGTAGTGGAAGCGACCTCGGGGAAAGAAGATGCCTGATTTGTTTGTTATTAATGTTCATGTCTTCATTTACGGACACAATAGCGAAATAAAAACCCCAGGATCACGTAGAGCAGGTTAGTAGGAACATTTTAACACCTCACACAGACTGCACCCGGTCCATCGGCGACTCCTGTGTCGGACCGATTTAGTTGCGGTGTGACACTCACATGAGAACTGGAGGCTCTGCTTTGCGGTTGGGGTCACCAGCTTTGAAGCAGCACGCCAGACCACATGTTCATGCGATAACTATTTACTGACTAAAGAAAAGGCTTGTGTGGCAGAAATGGAATCAAACACATCTGATCCGGAGCTCCGCAACACCTCCGCCGGCACCACCGGGCTGCACGGTGTGCCGTCTGAGCTCCTCTCAGATTTTGTACTATACAGAATACTTACAGCCACCAGACCGGAGCTGCACCCCGTGCAGTCTGAGCCCGGGGTAAGATCAAAATGACGAGGCTCACTGT
>JACM01021896.1:0-17438 GCA_000787095.1 Periophthalmodon schlosseri
ACTTTATATAATATATTTATTTAGTTATTAATTAACTTTTTCTCTTTGCTAATTGCATAATTCCAGATATCGTGCTTCATATATTTGACGTCTTCTGTTTGTTTCACAGACTTTGGCCTGTTTAAATCCAGGCTCAAACGTGTTTATTCACACTGGCTTTTAACACTTACTGTATTTTCTGGACTATAAGTCGCACTTTTTTTTCATAGTTTGGCCGGGGGTGCGACTTATACTCAGATGTGATTTATATGTGAAATATATGTTTTTTTCTTCATTATTATGGATTTTTTTGGCTGGTGCGACTTATACTCCAGTGCGACTTATACTCCAGAAAATACAGTAGTCATGCAGTGACACTTTGTACAATTTGTTTTTATTTCATTGTTTAATGTTTTGAATGTTGTTATATTGTGTTGGTTTTATTGGAAAGCACTTTGTTCACTTTGAGTGTTGTAAAGGGCTCTATAAATAAAGTTTGATTGATTGAAAATGTAGAAAGTCGAAAAAAAAACGTTGAATTCTCAGAAAGGGTGTGTCCAAACTTTTGACTGGTAGTGCATGTAAATACCAACAGACTGATATCTGACTGATACTTATACTGTTCTTACTTCTTCTTGAAGAGTTTCTTGAAGGAGCTCCTGAATCCTCCTTTCTCCTGTTTCCGGTTTCTCTCGGTGAAAGAGGTGTGACTCCCTTCGTCTCCTCTCCACCTCAGCTCTTCGCTCCAGGACTGAAGAGCAGAGTCCTGTTGAGATCAGAGTGATTAAATGTAGTTTTACCTTATATCAAAGACAGAATTACTGCAATACTTGTATGAACACTTACAATAATATCGTTTATCGTGATAAAAAGGGTCGACAGTAATTGCTTTTGGGACATTTTTTTATAATCGTGATATCGGCAACAAAGATAATCGCCGTTATATCACCAGAATGTGCTGAAAAAACGACTTATCCACAGGGGAGTCAACAGGGGGGACAAAGGGGTCTGTTGTCCTGAGTCTAAGGGGCCCAGAATTGGACCCTTTTCCTATTAATTTGTATTACGGGGGGCCATGTGAGGCTTATTGCCCCGGGCCTCCAAATTTCAGTCGACGGCCCTGCTCATCCATAATATTCTCTGTTAAAGTTATAATTATTCATATCCATAACAACTTTAATCATTATCGTGATATAATCGTTAATCGCAATTATTTCAGCCATGATAATCGTCACACAAAATTTCAATATCGTCCCACGTCTACTTACAATGCTGGGGAGGCCGTGCACGTCGTCGATCTGTTTGTCGGCGTCTGTTTTATTCGCCGGTGGGCTCTGGATCTTGCGGGATGGAGTGGGACACCCTTTGCTGCCTTTGCTGCCCTGCCGTTCTAGTTTGGCGTGGCTCCCCAGTCCCGCCCTCTGCAGGTTGTCCGACAGATGACCGTTATCCATGCCGCTTACGGTGTTCTCCAGCTGCAGGCCATTTAGGGACTAAAAACAAAACCGTTTTCATTAATTTATTTTATTTTATTTTTTCATTTTTTTGTTTATTTCGAGCAGATGAATGAACATAAGAAGTCAGTATACATGTTTTTTTGGGGTGACAGTAGCTCAGTTGGTAGAGTGTTTGTGGTTCAAATCCCGCTCTCGACATAAACATCATTGGTAGAGCGGTCAGATCCACTGACCCACAGGTTGGCGGTGCGATTCCAGCTCCCACAGATGAATGCTGTCGCTGTGTCCTCAGGCAAGGCATGAATGTGTGTGTGAATGGGTGAGTGGTTCCTCGATGTAAAGCACTTTGAGTGACTTGAAAGTGGAAAAGCGCTATATAAAAATGTGACTATTTACCTTTTTTTCTTATTTAAGCTCAAAAAGGAGCAGAAAGAAGAAAACGTATTAAATCTCACCCCCGTCTTCCATTAGAACATAAATGAAATGTTTTGTTTAAGCTTCCTTTTCAGTTGAACAAAAAAAACATATATATTTAAATCCATTCTATTCATGGTACTAACTGCATCAAAAGGTCACTGATGATAATTGAAAAAAATGAACAGTGTTACTAAAGTGACCATTAGGCATGTTTAGGCTGCAACAAAAAGAAAAACATACTAGCAATGATCATAAAAAAATAAATAAATAAACATTTCTGCCCCAGTCTTTGAGTGTTTCCAGTTTGTCTTTGGTGCTGATACAGAGATATCGATATCGGCTCAAGAAATCCATATCAGATCATCACAAAACACAAAAAATTATTAACTAGAGTCTAGACTATGCGGATAATATGGTAGTTGATGCATAACCAAAGGAGATCCCGCTGATTTGAAGTCTAAAAGCAGCCTGTTTTTAATTTGAATTGCACATGAATGGGAAAATGATAAGTTAAAAGCATCTCAACAAAACTCAGCTCACCTTGCTCTTCCTCTGGCTGGCCTGCAGGGGGCGCGGTTGATTACGGCGCATCATAATGGCCTCATCTGGAGACACGCAGCCCCTGTTGAGTAGTTTGCTGTAGCCGTTCCCCGGGCTGACTCCGTTGCCGTAGAGGTCACGCGGGGACAGCACGTTCACTGGCACAGCGCGGGGGGCGGCGGACGGCGCCGCGGGGCACTTGACGAAGGCGATGTCGATGGAAGAGTCTGAGGAGGCGGAGGAGCAGCGGTCAAACATGGACACGTCGTGCAGCGAGCTTCTGTCTTCCTCGTACAGGCTCTCCATCCCGGGGGGGTCGGGGGGCAGCAGGTACTCCCCCAGGGCGTCGGCCGTGGCTGAGCCGGGGGGTCCCTGGAGGGGGGTCCCGCGGTGCTGGCAAGACACTTCGCTCTCGGGGATGCTGCCCAGACCTGAAAGCCAGAGGTCGATTAACTGGTTCACTGGGGAATAAACTGTTCCTTTACCATTGCTGTGTGTCTGGTCACTGCCTACATGGGGTAAATAAGAGATGATTTATTAAACAGTGGCATGAAAACAAAGAAAACAGTACAAGATACACACTTTATACACTATACTACACTAGGACTGATGTTAAACTATAACTATGAGCCAGAGCGCAGTACTCCACAAACTGTGTACGTTTCTTGCCAATCGTTCATTCCCAAAGTGCTACATTAAAGATGCACTATGTCACTTTTCTGGTGGAAGTTCTCCTTTTGGATGTTGCTGTTTTGTCCCACAGCGTAGCCTTAAAATAATCTCCATGGATGGACACAAGCAGGTGATACGACCAGACCAAGTTGCAGGTCAGATCCTTGGAGAGTCAACCTGGCTCACAGTAAGAATACATGTTTTTCAAGGTAGTTTTGAAACAAAAACAAGACGATTAAATTAAAACCTACACATGGAGATACGTTTTAAGCAATACTGAGGAACATTTTAGGCAAAGCAATAACATGGAGGCAAGTAAGTATAGCGTACCTCCACCAGAGAAGTTGTATAGTGCAGCCTATAGGGAATTCAACCAGACACATTTGCCTGGTGAGAAATAGCAGGAGTCTATGGGACATTCTGAGTAATTTAACTAAATATTCTTTAAAGGTCCTATATTACACAAAACTGACTCTTGTGAGCTTTAATCCATGTTATAATGTTGTTACCTCCTCAAAAAACACACCTGGAGTTGTGTTTTGTTTCATTCACACATGTTTGAGTAACTGCTTATTATTAGTCTGTCTACATCTCCAAAGCTCAAAACGCTCTGTTCCACCTTGTGATGTCATAAAGCAGTAGTTTTCAAGTTTACAGCTACTTTTTGCCTTTAATTCAGTAGAGATCGGCAATTCCAGGGCTGTAATCATCCAAATGATTCCAGTGAAAGTATGTGGAGTTTAAAAACACAGTGGAGCACTTCCTATATTACCGCATGACATCACAAGGTGGAACAGAGTGTTTTCTGTTTAACCCTATAGCGTCGGATGCTATCGCTGCCGATAGATTCGCAGTCGCGGACTTTCCATTACCGTAACTGCGCAACCAATTGTGCCGTCATGTAAATTCAAACATCACCTCAAAGCAGAGGCACAGGGCTCTTTAAATATGTTACTGTCATTACGGTAATGCGCTTACGTTGTCCCTCGAAGACGACCAATCAGAGCGCAGGTGTCGCCGGGATTCTCCCAGTCAGTGCTGAGGCGTCACTCTGGGGACGCTCACATTAGTAGTGGAAATATCACTTAGTTTATTGACATTTTGGACATGTTTTGAAAGGCACATTCATTTTTATAATTTTTCTTCTACTTAAACTGGTATTACACACTTATTTGATGCATCAAAGGAAAAATAAGGCTGGATATGTAAAATAGAGGTAGTTGTGTGAAAAAAAGGCAAAAGAACACGCTGATACCTCCTTTAACATGATTTTTATGGCTAAAAAAAGAAAAAAAGTCTAGGCGAGATATAATGGTCTATAATGTGCTCAGTCCTTAAAGGGTTAAGAGAACTCAGCCTAAATCTGCAGGGTTTGTGTGTTAAACATGTGTGAATGAAACAAAACACAACTCCAGGTCTGTTTGTGATGAAGAAACATTAAAACAGCTCAGAAAACAGCATAATACGGGCCCTTTAATGTTTATTTAAATACAGTGTCTCTCATACAGACCTGGTGACTTGTGGGTTCTTGAGTCCATGTCCGTGTTGAAAAAAGGCAGCTGCGAGGCCCACTCCGGCACGTAACGTTCCGGGTCGTGGTCGTGATCCCAGTCGGGGAAACGCCGAGTCTGCATCTGCTCCAGGAGCCGCTGCTTGTTCCGCTTGGCCTGCTCCCTGCAAGATAAAAATGCAAATAGAATGAATATTACTGTGGAAACTACTCCGCATGACATTGTTGTTGTTATAGATAAAAAATCCTACTGACAGCGCGGCACTGCTGGCTGGATAGGGCGAACCTATAGTGTTAGTCTGTAAACCACTTTCCGCTGTCTTTAGCAACTGTTTCATAGAAGTTCTACATAAACGTGAGAAAATATGTTGAGATTTAGCATATTTAAGCGAATGGCGGGACTATTTTGACAGACGTTTGGTATCCAGACCTCTTGATCTCCTTGCGGTTGTGCAGGAGCAGGTCCTGGTTGTGCTGCAGCAGGTGGTGATACTGAGCAGTAAATGATCTGAACTGCTGAATCGACACAAGCAGCAGGAAATAGTCTGGGTGCTCCGCCTCCGTCTGCCTCAACAGCCCCTAAAACACAACAGCCAATGTTACGGTTTCATTATTGTACTGTTAATGAGCTATTAATGATCCGTTGTTAAGAGTAAACGTGCGCTATGCAACTAATCTGATGGAGGGTGTCATCTGCTTGTCTCCATGGACATATGAACACTGAAATATTCCACAGTACGGCATTAAGCTTCTCTATCTTGCACAAGTGTTTTTAATTATTGTTGAAATAGTTTGAAAAACATGTATTCCTGATGTGAGCAGAGTCACCTCTCCACAGATGGTTGAGTTGAGTCACCCGCTTCTCTCCATGGAGACAGACTGATGCCGTCGTGTGAAACTTTCTCCGTTCCAAGCAGCAGTGGAGACAAGCAGGCGCGAGCTCTCCACCAGAGAAGTTACATAGCGCAGCTTTAACTAGAGTCTAATCTGTATCTAGAGAAGCTGTGACCTGCAGCAGGAGGAGGTACTCGGGGATCCTCTGCACCGGCTGCAGCAGCAGTGAGTAGAGCGACGGCTTGGACTCATCGCCCAGTATGTCGCTCTGTAAATCGATCAAATTCACAAATGTATTAATCCATATAAATACGTAACGGCTAGACTTTTGTAGTAAAAGGAACTGGTTTGGCGTTTTGATGTTTTACCTCTAACAAAGAAGACTTGATGGACCCGGAGGTCACCATACTGATGACGGAGAGACAGTCAGGAAGCTCTTTCAGGTACGAAACATAGAAATCCAAGAAATCACTCTATGAACAAACACAAACGAACACAACACGACTTTTAAACTGTGCTGCCTCTATGTTGAGTAACATTCTAACAGGGTAATGTGAACAGGTGTGGCTGACCAATTATTGCATTTCCTTTGGGTCACTCAAACCTACTTATCCACACATTGGGTTTAATCGAATCAACCCTCATTAGCCTTATACAGTTTTACATGAGTTTGATACAGACACAGGTCGAAAACAGTCATTACAACAGCCGTAAAAGTATTGTAAAAGAAACATTTAATTCTGTAACTGGACAAAAGGTTTTTCGAGCGAAGACGTTTGGCTGCTCATCCAAGACTGTTCTGTTTGTCCAGTTAACAGCATTGAATTTTTCTTTTACAATGGATCAAACCTGGACGACTGAGGGATTACACAGACAAAAGCATTGAAACAAGAATCATCACTAATTTCAGTGAAGGAAATAGGTCTGTGTGACTTTATATGTAAAAACAGGTTGTGTTTATTGCACAGCAGAGACATAACAGAGTTTTACTTGTGTCCTGCCAGTCAAAGAGATGCAGATTTACTAAGTACAGACAGTCACAAGACCAAACACACCACCAGCTACAGATCCTATAAGCTCCTATCTGTTGTACTATTGTTGTTTTTACAGACTGTCAAATACAGCCTCATACCTCTTTGCTCGTTAGCCTCATAAAAACATCTCCCATGATGCCTTGCCACTGACACTTGAGCACTCGCTCCTGTAAAGTGTGTAAGAGCTCCAGGTGTTGCTGGATGAGGAACCGCAGAGAGCTCGGGAAAGAACTGTGGGAGGAAAAAAAACACCGGAGTGAGTTTTTATCGTTCTACAAAATGTGAACTTTTACATCATTTTGCAGGCCTGGCTATGGATTTTAACGTCGTACTATCAGTATCAGCCAATATTGATTATCGCACATGACAACAAGATAGACAGACGTATCAGACCATGACAAGCTACACAAAGATTTGACCTAGTTGCGTGTTGGCTGTAGGTTAACTAGGTAAAAACTTTCTCAAAGCTCGGTACTGGCCCCTCAGTGGGAACACGTCTGCTCAGGTTATTACATTAAACAACTATGCAGAGCTCATTAATGGGAATGCTCTGCGCTGGTGCTTGTATCTTGTCTTGATTTGATTTAGCAATTTCCTGCTCTCCATCCACTGTAAAATTCCAGATAAAACGATTTGCCGTATAGAGTCAGTTATAGTTATTATTACGAGCTACGCGTTTAAATCAGACCTAATCTGTGAAATCGACTTTTCAGAGCTTTTAACCATCGAGTCAAGTTTCCCCTTCTCATTTCCCCTCTCGAAGTTGTATCTGGAGTGATTCGTGCATGTTTGAACAATCTTTAATCGCTTATTTTCAAGACGCCATACTGCGGATCAATCCCCGTTTTCACCACCACCGACATAAGCCAATTGTTCTGTACTTACTTCTTTCTCCAATTTTATTCTCTTAATCGGTGATACACGCAATTGTTCTGTATTACTTCTTTCTCCAATTTTATTCTCTTAATCGGTGATACACGCAAGATATGGCAGCGTTGCGTAGTAATTTTGGTACAAATGAAAAAAAAAAACGCTAGTCGCTAGTGTGATCTGCACCTATCCATAGGAGTTGCCGACAACTTCACGGCTTTTTGTTGTGATGACGTTTACGGCGACGTCAGCTCCCATTGGGCACCGCAGTTTTCTAACGCGGAGGTCAGCGGACTTGTTTCTTTTAATAGGACGTTTTAGATGAATATTGCGATTTAAAATGTGCAAATTATAACATAATGATCCACGAGTGTCGTAGATTATAACTATATAGCACAAGCACAATAGGTCTCCTTTAAATCTTGTATTACTAACCACTTTTAATACTTCAAACATCATACCTTACACCACAGAGATCATCAGAAAGGTAGTGTTGCCTATGTTTAAAAGTTCTCACGATATTTGACAGGTTGGACCACTCATTTTACTAAAACACAGTTAAGATAATTATATTTAAGATTTTTACAAAACATTCACACTGCCAAATTAAGTCAAAATCATACGCATTTTAAGCCAGTACAAATGGAACTTATCGTGCCAAAAGTGCCAGAAGTATAAAATCTAGAACCAGGAAGTACTTCACACATGTGTCCTGTGGCTCAGGTCTCTGGCTCCTGTGGCTCAGGTCTCTGGCTCCTGTGGCTCAGAGACTTTAAAGCAGCTCTGCTTGTTTCAAGACTGGTCTCTGGCTCCTGTGGCTCAGAGACTTTAAAGCAGCTCTGCTTGTTACAAGTCTCTCCATGGACCAGCACCAAAGAACATCTCCCACATGTTAGAGCCACATGAACCATCTCACACTCTGAGGACTTCAGAGACCAGCCTCCTGCTGGTGCCCAGAGTCAGGACTAAACCAGGACTAAACCAGGACTGAACCAGGACTGAACCAGGACTAAAGCAGGACTAAATCAGGACTAAATCAGGACTAAACCAGGACTAAACCAGGACTAAACCAGGACTAAACATGAGGAATCAGCATTTCAGTTTTCTGCAGCTCAAACCTGGAACATTCTTCCTGAAGATGTGAGACAGGCCTCGACTTTGACCATGTTTAAATCCAGGCTCCAAACGGTTCTGTTTAGCTGCATGTGACTGAAAGGGTTTTATTCTGCCTCTTCTCTTTTAATGTTCAATTTTATGATGATATTTATGTTTTGATTTGTTTGTATTGTGATTTTAATGTCCTTCTTATTCCGTAAACCACTTTGAATTACTTTGTGTACCAATTGTGCTGTACAAATAAACTTTCCTTGCCTAAAAACGTTCTCAAAGCTCAAAAGCCAAAAGAAACGCTCCTTGGGGATTAGGGGGATTAGATGTGTGTATACGTATGTGGTCTAACCGTTTGTCCTTTGTGGTGAGTGCGTCGGATCCATTGAAGGAGATGTTGGCCTTGAGTAACAGAGACAGGTGAGACACATACACTCTCTCCGACTCCAGCAGCTCCAAGGCCGCTCTCTGCCTCTTGTCTGTTAACGGAAAAAGTTTACACATAAACATTCATATTGTATCAACACGGAGCTCAAATATTTCTACTCTTACTGTTCTTGTTGTCTCCCTCATCCCTGCTGTTCTTTCTCTCTCCCCATCCGTGGCCTCTCTGCTGCAGGGTTTCAGGCTCAGATGTAGATGCTTAAACAACACAAATATTAAAAAAAATAAAAATTCTAAATGAACATACTTTGGTATTTTATCATTTTAAGTAACAGTTAGATTTACTGACTGTGTGTGGAGGTGTTGCTTCTTTGTGGGGATGCATTATGTGGAAGACTGGAGAGATAGTGTTGAATGACGCTGAGCTCTGATTGGCTGGGCCCGCAGATGTGCTCCTCCCCTGACGCTGCCAGGACATCTGCCTTTGAGCTTTTACGGCTTTGGAAACATCATAAATACAGATCAGAATTTTAAGTCGCTTTCCAAAGAAACAGAAGCTTAACATTTGTCTTACTCTATGTAGGAACGTTCACGATATTAAAAATGGCCACAACAGGCAAAACAAAACAGCACCCGGCAACCTCACTGTTAGCGTCACTACTTCCTGCCAAATTTTATCTCTATGAGGCTTTGGCAGAGTCACGCTAAAATGAATAAATATTTAAAGATCAGACAGTGGACAGGGAGCTGCGGGTGGATGTCACTGACAACATGTAAAAAACTGCACAAATAAAATGAATACTTCACCAGAGACACTTCTGTGTTTAGAAAGAGACGCGTTTGTGTCTCAGTGCTAACGCTAATGCTAATTTGAGGCATAATAAATATTAAAACAACACGACAAACTGAAGTAGTCTACATTAAAAAACAATCTGATAGTCTTTATTTGAATTTTAATAGATTGTTTGTTTGTTTTATATTTTTTACACTTTTAACAAAAGTTAGCATCCACGAGCTAGCTAGCGTGCTGCTGTGCAAAGAGCCTATTTGGATGTTTTGGTACAAGTGCACAGCAAAGGCTTGGACACAATATGGACTAAAACATTTTTTTTTTTTGCAGAGTCATTTGAAGAAACAAACAGAAACTAAATTTTTCAGTTATACCGGGTCTGTCAGGACTGTGTGCTCCGTGTCGGGCTCTGGTCTCACCTGTGTGATGTAGAAATGACATCTTTTGGGTTTTCTAACTGCAGTAGTTCAATTCTCCTGTGAATCTCCCTTTGCCTGCTGGACATCTCCTTAATGTGGAACAAGGTGGTACTCAGCTCCTCCTGAACAATACAATCATGACATGTGAACGCAGTTTGATCAGGGTGACCGGATTTTCACAATTAAAAACCGGGGCACAGCGGGTTGGGGTGGTTGGTAATAATAAACTTGTGAAAAGAGCGTGTAATTAAGAACATTATGAAGCGCCCGGCCCATTCTCAACTCACTTGTGAATCAGTAACTATATAACACGAGAGAATACTTTCTTTGTAACTGTTTCTGTATTTGAACAATATATTCCCCTTTTTACTGTTGGCGGGGATCAAATAGGTCAAAAATAGAGGCACCTGGGACATTTCTTGTAAAAAACTGGGACAAATCAATGGTTTTGGATAAATCTGCTGGAACAGGGGAAACAGGGCTCAAAACTGGTCTGGTCACTCTAAGTTTGATCATGTTTAGGGCTTCATTTCATCTCCTGTTTGGGGGGAACGCATTCGTCATTCTCTCGATTTTTGTTTGTAAAAGATCTGGGAAAGATTTTGGTTGATCCAGAAATTATCCAGAAATTACAGTGGAGTCTAAGGGATTGTCCTGTTCCTCCAGCTTATGACTTGTGACGCTTATTTACAAATGAAGCCCTGATCATGTTGTTTTAGATCGGACATTTCTAGAGACACCAACGTGCGTGGGGTTTGTGAGTGTTGATCACTTGCATAATAAACGGAATGTCAGTAAAAGTTATTACTCAAAACCAACGTCTTTTATTGCATCAACAGTGAGGGCTCTAGTTCCTACAACATGCAGAATGATATCTCTCAGTATTTTTTTATATAGATTGATATCAGTCTGGTCTCCACGTCCTCCGTTGCGTCTCAAATTCGGTCAAACACACTTGTCCAATCAGATCAGTTTTTTCAGTGACACATATGCAACAAAGGAGCTCATTGGTCACTTATAATTTACAAATAAACTCAAATTTCTCTCAGCTCAGATTAACAGAGTTTAAGCTTCACCCATTGACTTGATGTTTTTCAGGCCAATGTGAGATTTTTCTCCTTTATTTTCTCCGATACAGACGGACCATGCGTGTCCCTGATTGGCTAATCCATCTGTCAATCACGCCCATCTGAAAATGGGGAGATTCACCGGTGTCCAGACTTACATTTTTGCAAAGTATTGAAGAAGTGTGTGTTCTGGATCCCAGGCAAACTGTGTGCTGTAACTGTTTATTAGAAATATTAACTCTTCTGTAGTTGGTCTGTGTATAAACTTCCCTCTCAGCGCACTGCCATTTTAAACTCCACAGATTTAAAATGTGTGGGAGTTTAATCTTACAAAACGTCTTTATCTCGAGAGGCGCAGAGGATTTTGTGCGCTCGAGTCCACTAAACATAATTAGTTTACGCTTGAGTCAGATGTTTTAAATTACGTTAGCAGCCACTGTGTGTCTGTGCGTTTGTGTGTCACCTTGAACGTGTTTAGAGAGTTTTTCAGGCTCATTATCTTGTCATCCACGTCACTCTGATGAGCCTGAAGCTGCTCCTCCATGCTCTGGTCCCTCTGACGCAGTTCGCACAGCTCCGTCAGGGCGGCGTGGAGCCCCTCGCGCAGCTCCACCACCAGACCCTGCAGCTAAGACCCAGAACAGTAACGCATTCATTTACAGTGTCGTTACAAATCACTCAAATCCCGCGATCCACTTTAATTCTGCGAGTAGAGACTGTACTTTAAAGTTTTGTTTTGATTGTTGATTGCATTTATTCAGTGCGGATTAAGTGAATCAGCTCCAGGGAACATTACATGGTTGCGCGGCTCTCGCTCTCTCGATCATGTGAAAGGCATCAGGCATTAGACTGAATAGAAAGTCTGTGTGGGCCTCCTGTTCTTCCTGCTCTGATTATATCTGTTTAACCAGTACCGCAGTAAGGCGCCCTCGATGGATCACAACACCAAAGGGCTCCCAGTGCGCAGAGACTCATGTTAAGTAATTATTTTAATAAAAACAAAGTCGACATGTCCTACAGTCGATGTGCATTTAGTCAGAGGTGGATGAAGTACTCAGTTTTGGTACTTAAATAAAAGTACAGATGTAAAAAGTTACGGAAGTAAAAGTGAAAGTATCACATTACAAAATCTACTTAAGTAACAGTATTTAAGTACCTGTTTAAAAATGTACTTTAAGAGTAAAAAGTAAAAGTATTTCACACAAGTGTTTATTTGTTTAAGTGTAAATGCAGTGATATTGATTAAAAATGATAAATATTTTGGTCAACAGTAACAATATGAATCAATGTCTTAGTTTTTCTTATGAATTCTGTGCGTTTATTTTTGTTTTGCTCAAAGCCGAACCTTGAACTCGAAAACTTTAATCAGGATGTTACCACGAACATGGTAAAAATAACCCCTCAAATTATATGAAAAGTACTTTTTACTTTTCAGTCCTGTTCAAAAATGTAGTGGAGTAGAAAGTACAGATACTGCTCTCAAATGTAGTGAAGTAAAGGTAAAAAGTATCCACTGTAAAATGTACTTCAGTAAAGTACAGATACCTAAAACTTCTACTTAAGTACAGCACTTTACTACTTTGTTACCTTCCACCACTGCATTTACTTTAATGGTGTCTTTTTGGGGTTGATTTGGAAGTTTGACTGCCAAAAAGACACCATTTTGGCACATTATTCAGATACACTGTGTTGTATTTATCGTCGTTGCCGTCAGCCATAGTAAACCATCTGCTGCACTGACATACACAACTGGGACTCCATTTATCTGGACTTGGGGCCAACTCAAAGACGGCTCTTATTTCAGACGCCTGCAGTTCAATTATAATTACACTTTCAACAAGACTTTTAGCTCTTTTCTCCACACATTTCTTTACAAGTTAAAGGTTTTAGATTCAGAATGTACAAAATGTTACCTGTGAAATCTCCAGACTTCCATTCTGCTCATTCTGCTCACAGTCCTCTGGCTCTGTGCAGCAAACACACAGACAATGTACGTCATAGCAGGAAAAGTGCTCTTTTGTGTGTACAAGTGTCGTACATGTTTCAGTGCTCCATCTATTAACATGTAACTGCTTAGTAATGCGTTTTAAATACAGTCAAACACATGCAAACCGACACAAAGCAGCTACTTGTTTCACAAATGTCAGAATTTACGGCTGCTATCTCCATGGCCCAGGGTCACCCCAAATGCCGACTTAGCATATGTTATTATGCGTTATACAACTAATCACCCACAGGACAGTACACTGCGTCTGGAGTGATACAACAAAGGGAGAACTTTAGACATTATACTGTAAAGATAAAAGCGTTAGTCTCTCACGCTTTAAGCTGATCCATGATTTTAATGGTTTAAAACAGGGGTTCTTAACATTTTTGAACTTGGGGCCTGACTTTTTCGGTAAAAAGTAACTTGGGGCCCAATCTCATATTAAATGTTATGCTCTTCTGACTTTGCGGCCCTCAGGTGGGTGCTCACGGGCCTGACTTTGGGTCCCAGCCCTATGGTTAAGAATCACTGGTTTAAAACATATTCACTGGTTTAAAACATATGCATCACAATTATCAACGAGCCGAACTTGACAAACGTTTTAAAACTGACTATTGTGATGTCAGCTCATTATGCATTTACGTTTATATATCTTTGGGCTTATCAACATGTTAAAGACATATATATTTCAAGGACAAACGCAATTGAATAATCTGACAACAAACATTTATCCACACATCTGCTCCTGTTTTACTGTTTTAAATGGACTTATGTTCTTCCTGGATAAATAAAGATAAATAAATAAAAAATATAGCATGAATGTGTTTTTGTTGCGACCACTTTTTTAACTTCTCTGTAAAGACCTATGTCACAATATGTTAGAACGTGGGAGCACTTTAAGAAAACAGCAGACATACAGACTTCACTCTGGACTCTGCCCTGTTGCTGATGTTTGAGGCTGTTCAGATCATCGTTAGAAATAGTTCAAAAGTCTTTACCTTCTTGCACCACCTCGGCCCCCTCCTCTGCACATCTTGGGGCATCTTCCATGTTCGTGTAGTCCTCGGATTGTCCTGCTTGATCCCGTTTCAGAGGGACCTGACTTTGCTGATGCGCTGTCTTCTTCCTTCTGATCCTCGCTCTCTTTTCCACGGATCGCTCGCTTTCTCTGCGCTCAAACATGTGAGTCCTGTGATTTCTGTTTTCCACAAAAAGGCCCTTGTTCTCGCAGCACAGGGACACGGGGGCTAGATCAGAACGAGATAGGGCAAAAAGAGGATACATTTGTTCAACCCATCAGCAGAGCAGATGGTTCAACTCGATGTGAGCGTGAACGATATGCGCTGGCAATCGGGAAACGTGCTAGTTGTTATGCATATGATTGGACTCATTTATTTATACAGCCACCAAAGGTCACCATGGCAACGTGATGGTCCCAAACTCATGCGACGAGAAGGGCAGGTCTTGAACGTTAAAAAAAAACTGATACTGAAGTTGGATGGATGCGAGTGAACTCTAAACATGAACGGGATGGGAGAGAAGGAGGAGTGGGAGAGGGCAGGTTTTGTGTGTTTTATTCGTGATTTGTTATTGTATTTGTGCAGTGATAACTTTATACCTGTCAGATCCTCGCAACGTTTAACACAGTTTAAGACTAGTCCGAAAACCCACCTCTCCTCCCTGGCATTTAATTCTAAGTAGACAGGACATCTTGGTGTTTTATTGTTCTTTGTATCATATCATTTATACGTATATTTGTTTTTTCCAAGAAGGCGCCACGTACAGTTGCCCTGGTGATTTGGTGTATATAGCTACCTCTATGACTATTTTATTTTTAAGCATATCTTTCTAAACTTTATGCTTGACCTTACTGTATTTATAGTAGCTATATTTCTACTTTTTTAAAATATTATTATTATCCAGTGTTTTATGTCGCACTTTATCACCGAAGAAAGTTCCTAGTTTGTGAGTTGTGTTCACTGACAATGGCAATAAAAGTTTTCTGATTCTGATCTGATTCTGACTTTTATGTGAAGCACTTTGGTCAGGTTAAGTTGTATTTAAATGTGCTATAAAAATAAGATAAAATTGAATTGGATCTGTCCATTTATGTTAACAATACTTAAAGGTCCTAAATTGACTCTTGTGAGCTTTAGGGCATGTTAGAATGTTGTTACTTCCTCAAAAACAGACCTGGAGTTGTGTTTTGTTTCATTCACACATGTTTGAGTAACACTTTATTATTAGTCTGTCTACATCTCCAAAGCGCAAAATGCTCTGTTCCACCTTGTGATGTCATGAAGCGGTAGTTTTCAAGTTAACAGCTCCTTTTACCTTTTGTTTTGTAGAGATGGGAAACTCCAGAGCTGAAATGATCCAAATGATTCTAGTGAAGGTGTGTAGAGTTTAAAAACACAGTGGAGAAATTCCTTCATTACCACATGACATCACAAGGTGGAACAGAGTGTTTTCAGTTTGAGAGATGAACTCAGCCTAAATATGCAGGGTTTGTGTGTTAAACATGTGTGAATGAAACAAAACACAACTCCAGGTCTGTTTGTGATGAGGAAATAGTGTAATATGGGCCCTTTAAATACTAATATTGAAGTAAAATGAAAGAAAAAAAAAGATAATGTGTGGAGCCCCAGACAAGTCCAATAAAACATTACGGAACATTTTTCTGGACATGTTATGACTGACTTAAACGTACCTCTCGCATATGACTGCTGCATGTGTTTGTTTGTAGTGAAGAGGGAGCCTGAGGTCAATCATCTGAGCTGCTCCCAGACTTGGCAGCAGACCTGTCTTTAAAGGTTGCATCGTTCTCACACATATCGTCAAATTCTGCGATTATGATGAAGACGTGACGCTGCATGAGTTCTGACAAACAAACAAGCAAAATGTCACAATAAAATCCAATTACATTATGCACAAAGTGGTAAAAGAAATAATGAGAGAGCTGTAGTCTTGAGGTTTGCCTGAGACTAATGTAATTATAAACAATGAGAATCACATTGGACAAAGGCCTCTTACAGTTGGGGCGGTGCCACTTCACAGGAGCAGCTAGAATAAAGAACTAACACTGTAGACCTATACAAACTACAGGATTTTTTTTCTCAAATATATGTTTATACAGTGGCGGAAGAAGTATTTAATTTCTACTAAAGTAAAAGTCCAGATAAATTACTCAAGTATGTACCCTAAGTGTGCCATCCACAGTAAAAAATATTTATTGTTTATAGCAAGTAGGAATGGGACAATAAACAATAATATCGTTTATCGTGATAAAAAGGGTCAACAATAATTGTTCGTGGGAATTTATATAATTGTGATAATCGGCAACAAACATAATCACCATTATGTCACCAGAATGTGCAGAAAAAACTTATCCACAGGGGAGTCAACAGGAGGGGACAAAGGGGTCTGTTGTCCGGAGCCCCAGGGTCTTGTGAGGCTTCTTGACCCGGGCCCCCAAATATCTGTCGACGGCCCTGCTCATCCAGAATATTCGCCACTAGATCGTAGCTGTTTTCACTGATAACAAAGTACAGTTACATAAAAGTTGGCTAAATGTGGAACTTATTCATTACATTAAAATTATAATGATTCATATCCAGAAAGTTTTTAAACTGTCAGCAGCTATAATCGTTATTGTGATATAATTTATTTATGTGATATGTGATATAGTTTATTTATTTATCTTTCTTTATACAGGGGAACCCAAAGAGAGCACTTAGACTCTCTTTTTTCATGATAATCGTCACACAAAATTTCAATATCATCCCATGGCTAACAGCAACTCTGTTTAGTCCAAATTCTCCAGTAGATTCGCCTTGTTCTCAGTCCGGTCAAATTTATTTATAAAGCACATTTAAAAACAACCACGGCTGCCCAAAGTGCTGTGCAAAGGCAATGTAAAAAGTAATCTTATAAAACAAAACATGCAAAAATGCGATAAAACAATACAAGTGTCCCGCTCAGCCAGTGCACACAAATGAGTTTTCAACAAAGATATAAACATATTTAAAGATTGGATTGTTCTAATACCCAGAGGAAGACTGTTCCAGAGTCTGGGACCAGCTACAGCAAATCCCGGTCCGCTCTAGTTTTGTATCTACTACCATTATTTTATGCAATGCCACGTGCCTTTATTCAGCTGCTATTATATGAGCAGCTGTCCTTATGAACACATCATAGCACTTTATTGTTCTGCCATTTTTCAGGATTTATCTATCTATCTATCTATTTGTTTATTTAATGTATACCTGAAAATTGCTGCAAAACAAATCTACCTACGAGTACAAATAAAGTCACCTAAACCTGATGACATAGCAAAGAGCTGAGGAAGCCAGAACAAAAAATAAATAAAAA
>KN469352.1:0-26763 GCA_000787095.1 Periophthalmodon schlosseri
TTTTTGTATATATAATTTATATTTATACATATATATATTTTTTCTATCTATATAAAAAGACATCGCAATTGTGGTTTTGGACATACAGAAAATTATAATATCAAGTATATTGTTTGCCACCAATTAAAACTGTTTACAATTACATTAAAAGATACATTAACGTCTAGTGTATCCTCCCAAACAAAGGTGACATTTAAGCTCTTGTGGTACATTTTATGGTCCATTCATGTTTTGTACAACTGCGGTCCCCAGCCTGTGGTCCCCAGCCTGTTTTTCTTGTAACGACCGGTAATAAACACACTTTTTCAGGGTCCAGTAGAGGGGGCCGGGCCAGTAATAACATCGCAAAATGCATAAAATTCGTAACCACAATTTGAGAAAAATCTCTACATACTCGTGTTTGCTGTTTAAAATGAACTGCAAATTGACCCAATTGAGTGAAACACATACATATGGTTTTATACTTTAAAAGATACATTTTCCTCTGGGGCCCGGTACCTGATGGCCCCCGGCCTGGTTTTGGGCCCCGGACTGGCCGCTGGGGACCCATGTTGATTTAAACCTCCACCAAGATATTTACAGGCGCATTTTACAACATTTGTTACATTGTTGAAATAGCATCTGCATTTTTAAGATTGTCTCGAACTATTCAAACATCTTATTCCTGTTTTAGACCAACCAAATATAGTCCCATTTCCTATATCTTATAAGTTCCTTCCAGTTAATCCAGTGTGTTGATTTCCTGTACAAAGGTGTTCCTTAGGTTCAATGAGGTGACACATCAAGAGGATTAAGCAAACAGGTTTCATGTAGCTTGGGTTTTATTAATCATCTATAAGCATTCAAGTTTCAAGCAGCATTTTCAATTAGACTGAAAAGTTTTTATATGACAGCTAGCTGAGGAACAGTGGGTGGAAATCACCCAAATTACCCACCGCTGCCAGCAAGGGTGGGCGATATGGACAATAATGAATATTTTTTGCATTCTCTATGAAGATATTTCAAGGATATATCAAGAATCTGACAAAATGTGGCTGGAAACGTCCTGGTTGAGGTTCAAGTATCGCACAAAATGTGAATATACCATAGAATTAACCACAAAAATCACAGACGTATCATTTTGTACCCTCATTTGGGCATTTAGTTTTAAATACTCGATAATGTAATTTTGCATATCTCCAAAACTACTATCTGATACAATTTCCACTTTTAATACGGATGTACCGGTATGATACTGGTATGGGATATCGGCGCCGATATTGAAAATTTTGATGCATTGGATATCTGTTCCAAGATATCAGTTCAGTCGATATCCCATTTTGGCCTATGAATTGATGTAATAAGACGATTTGCTGGCCAATGTTGGCTCAAAACAAGTTGTAATATTGAACTTGTATTTTTTCAAAGCTTTTCTGTAGTTACTTTACTTGATAAATAACAGTTACAAAACACATTTGGATAATCGTTTACAATTGGCAGTATCAACATCAGAACAGAAAAAGCTGGATCATGCATCCCTCACTCCTAGTTCATAATAGTACAGGGGGAAGTAACTGTCTCCAGCACATTGGTCTCCAGTCACACAGCCATGTCTATAGTGACTCAACAGAATAACATGATTGACTGGTTTCATAATCACATTTGAAACTAATACCCATATGGGTGTGTCGAGAAGCTTTAGGCTCTCCCTTTCATTTGTAGCAAAATTCTAAACAATACAATTCAGATGCCTTTTTTAATGGTGGAATTAGTTGACAGTCTAAAAGAAAAAACAAGTCAGTGTCCCACTACATTTTAGTTAACTGGGATACACCATATATGCCGTTTAAAATCTTAGAAAGGTCCTATATTACGCAAAATTCACTCTTTGAGGTGGTAAAATCATAGCGCGGCTTAAAGCTCACAAAACACACCCAGAGTTGTATTTTGTTTAGTTCCCACATATTGGAGTAACCCTATATTATTAGCCCGCCTACATCTCCAAAGCCCAAAATGCTCTGTTCCACCTTGTGATGTCATGAAGCAGTAGTTTAAGTTAACAGCTACCTTTTACCTTTTGTTCAGAGATTGGCAATTCCAGGGCTGAAATTATCCAAATGATTCTAGTGAAGGTGTAAGGAGTTTAAAAACACAGTGGAGCACTTCCTGTATTACTATATGACATCACAAGGTTGAACTGAGTGTTTTCAGTTTGAGGCAAGAACTCAGGCTAAATATTCAGGATTTGTGTACAAAACAAAACAAAAACAAAACTCTGGGTATGTTTGTGATGAGGAAACAACATTACAACGTAGATAAAAAAAATAGCGTAATATGGGCCCTTTAAATTCTGGGCATGCTAATAATAAACATTCATAAATACAGTATATGCATGTAAACACAGCACTACGGACCCCACTCACCTTTGACACTCTTCCGGTTAACGTCTGCGCCCTTCTCCAACAGGTACTGAGCGATCTCTTTGTGTCCCTTGTAACAGGAGATCATCAGACACGTGTGCCCATGTCTGTTGGCCACCTCTAGGTCAGCTTTATGCTCCACCAGGTACTTCACTATGTCCAGGTGTCCGTCGAAGCAGGCTGCCCTCAGCGGGGTAGAGTTCGTGAGGGTGGTGCTATTGACCGAAGCTCCGTGCCCCAACAGAGACTGGACCACCTTGAGATGTCCAGCGGCGGAGGCGGCCCACAGAGGAGGCGCTCCCTCGATAGTTTCCCCGTCAAAGTTCACGGAGCCCCCGACCTCCACCGGGGCACAGCAGCACTCCAGCAGGTACTCCACCAGGTCCAAGTGTCCGTATCGAGCCGCCATAAGAAGCGGAGTGGCCCCGTTGGTTTTCTCACCCATGAGTTTGGTGACTTCGTGTCCATCTTTGTTTTCTAAGAGTTTCTGGAGCAGCCGTAGCTTTCCGTCTCTGGCCGCATTGAACACTGCGGTCTTTAAATCCATCTCTGAGGCTCGTCCCCACGTTTAAAGAAAACCTCCAGGGATGTCCATAAAAACGGGGCAACGAAAGACACCCTTTGTTTACAGTAAGACGAGGCTACGGCGCTAAAGCAAAACAAGCTAGCTCCGCTCTGATTAAAGGTCGCAGGAAAGTGTTGAGATTTCTTGTTTAAGTGCTATGTTAATGTGTAACCCTGTTCATCACTCTGAGATTTAAGAGGACCCTTTGTCCCGGTGTAATGTGCGGTCGTGTTTAACAGCTCGGTGGCTAGTTAACTTCCTTGATGGTTGTAGCTAACCAACTAGCTTCACGTAGCGATACTACTATTTTACTCGTAAACAATAAGTCGACCACGATCGTTCATACAGATGTCTTTCTCACAAACTAACTGCCTTCCTGTCACAGTTTCAGGACATCGTTTTGATCGGTTTTACAGTTTTTGTTTTTTTTTTACCGAGGAAAGAAAGAGTAATCCACCTCCTCCCGTAACACTGCGCTGTTGTTAGCTTTAGCTCCGCCTGGAAAACGATAGTCCGTTTGTTTATGGCGAAAAGCAGGTTAGAAACACGCCAGATCTCTCGAAGCCTCGTTTTTACGCACAGCCACAACGAAAACCAAACATATTACCCCTAAAAAGCAGACAGTCAGTCCATATATTGGCGCAGAAAGCGTATACAAACACGGGTAAGTCAGAGGGACCGTCCGCCCACGGTTTCTGGAGGATCACGACTCGGGTTCTGTCAAAGCTCGGCCCAGCGCAGTCTTTTCTCTCTCTGGAGCAGCTGATTGACGGCCGCGCGACCAATCACAAAACACCTAAGATTTTCGCCATAAAACCATTAAAATATACAGAGATAAAAATAATATCAAATACAAACAGATTTGGTATTTTGTGTAGGTCAGTGTTTTTGTGTATACCTTTTCCTTTAATTATGATAAAGAATAACTGAAGAAAAAAATAGAATCTATCAACTGGAAAAAAGTTCTAGAGTGAAGAAAAACATGTATAATTAAACACACACACACACACACACAACACACACACACACACACACACACACACATATATATATATACATATATAGATATAGATATATATAGATATATATTTTATAGGCCTATATTATATCTCATATGTAGGAGAATTTGCATTATTAGACATGAAAGAGCAAAGATGGTCATTTAAATCAGTTTCAAAGTGCTTTACAGTATAAGAAAGACATTAAAATCACAATACAACAAATTGATATATTAGATTCTTCAAAGTTTTCTCTAGATTTTTGTTTTTGTCTTTTTGGAGTATGATAAAAGTATGATATATTATACAATTATTTTCATAGTTATATTAATTAGATTATTCTAAATTTCAACTAATAGGAGAAGGTACAACATGGTAAAATATAATAAAACTTTTTGACTCTTTGCAACACCCCTCTAGAGAAAACCTTAAAGAATCATTTATATTTGACCATGTCTTATTAGAATAATAATCTGATAACGTAAGAATATATAATTTTATAATTTATTACAATTACTTGGAAGAAACCTTGAAGAATTTATTATACGGCCATTATTCGACTTATCATTTTTCGACTTTTTGTGGATTAATAACGTTTTTTAAAGTTTAGTTATGCAATAAAAAATGTACAAAAGGTCTATATATATAATTATAGGGACAAGGTATACAAATAGAATGACCCAGATGAAAAAGGAAATATCCATCCATTTTCTTCCGCTTATGCGGGGCCGGGTCGCAGTCTCAGTAGGGACTCCTAGACTTTCCTCACCCCAGATACTTCCTCCAACATAGGATATGTTTGTTAGAATTATATGAGGCAAACACAATCTTTGTCATGGCCTTGAGTATATCGCCCCCTGTAAGAGAAGTCCAGTACTACAACATAGTTGCATGGACGTATTGACACAAATCATAGTGTATTTCCAACTGAGAAATATGGGGTGTATAATTATTAATGACTCGAAACAAACGCCATACAGTCAACACCATGGGGCACATTTTATTTGGGCTCCTCTTAATCATTTGGTTTGGTTTTGAACAGTGTTTGTAATTATAAATTTACAAGAGAAATGGTGAAAACAAATCAGCAAAACCTAACCCAAGAAGAAACAGATAGATCCCAATAACTGCTTATAATAATGATTTTTGGTCGCATTTGGCCATTCTATTTTATTACAAACTAAATAAATAAAAATGGACAATCTGGAAACCCCAAAACATATTATAAAACTGTATAGTATAAAACCAACACAAAACATAAATAATAGGTAAGCTTAAATTGAAGAATACACAGGGTTTACTTGGCTTTTACTCAAATACAGTTTTATAAATACAACAGATATTTGACCTAGAAAAATTAATCATTAACTTTCCATTTTGGTAACATCTCGGGGCCAGCTAATTATGTAGTTCTACAAGTTATCTAGAAGCAACAGTTTGATTAAAAAATGCTTATATATTTGAATTGCGTTACCAAGGGGAATTTGAGGCAGCTGTTTTCTGTCATTGCTTTGTAAAAAGAATGAATGACATAATAAAACAAAAAACTAATAAACTCTACTGTCAACAGTGGTTCCGAAGCTGTGTTAAGGCTTCTCTACATTTGTAGTTTTATTTAAATTTAAAGACAATTATATCCAGGTTACTGTCCTTATTTGGAAATACTTATGTAACTTTTCCTGCCAAGACCTGCCACCTGCTTATTATTATAATTGCTTTGCCTAGGATGTCTCACAGTATGCCATCCATCTTCATGATGACAAGGAGCTGATGCCACCAGGCCAAATTACAGGTCAGATCTGTGGAGAGACAGGCCAGCTCATGGCAAGGTCAAGGTAATTTTTTGTAATAAAAACACCTGTTATTGAAGAAATTCAAGATGCAAAAATTTAACAACATGGAACATCCCAGGGGACAAGCAGGCCATGGACCCCCCATAGTGTACCTTTAAGTCATGGCTGAGTCCTGTTTTAGAACTGGTATATCACTGTTAAAAATTTCATTTTTGATCTGGTTGTCAGATATTTTCTTGGGTAGTATTTGGTAAACTTGAGAACAACTCTACTATAACACAGCAACAATCTTCTCTGGCAGTAAAAACAAAATGGTTCAGAGTAAAACCATTGACTTGTCTGTGATGAGTTGTTTAAGAACAGCATTACGACAGTGGGTTAATGAGACCAAACCAAGCAGTTTGATATAATTCAGATCAGCAATGCCATTTTTTCACAGTAAGTACTCTAGGGGTAGGCAATATATTGTTTAAAAGATATCCAAAGTGATGTATGCATTATTTTCTGTATTAAAGGTGCACTGTAACTTTTCTAGTGGGGGTCCGCCACCAGCTTGTCTCAATAAAGATGATATTCCCTTGCCTGGAATGTTCCACAGTATGGCATTAAACTTATCCATCTCACATATATTCAATTACAGGTGTTTTGAAATATCTTGAAAAACACGCATCCCACCTTTCCACAAATCTGGATAACTTGTCCTGCTTGTCTTCATGGAGATGGATATGATTTATGCCATACTGTGGAACATAACAGGCTAAGCAACAGCATCTCCATGGAGGCAAGGAATTGGTGGCCACCCTAGTTAATATTGTATCTTTAAGAAAACAAACAGGAACAGAAACTTGTGTAATTGTCCAAACAAGGTGAGTACTTCTTCATTTTTTTTACATTGTATTTGCAATCTGATAACTTTTTGTGCTGTACTTGAACCTTAACCAAGCCATTTACAAGGATATTTTAGCACTTTTCTGATGGATTGCAAAAATATGATCTGATAACCACCCACCGTTAACACACACATAAGCCCTGACACAAATAAACAAACTATATACCCGTGTGTCAAAGTCGGATTGTTATGACCCAACACGTGTGGTGGTGGTTTTCTTGTCAGAGAAGAAGCTCCGCAGTAGGACGACTTGGCTGATGCTGACGAGCAGAAGGATGATGGCTTCTCCAATCGACCAAAATGCCACGCGAGTGTTAAGGTCCTCAGCGCGACTGCGGCCCTGAGCCTCACGGAGACGGAAATGTGTCTGATAATCAATCACAGACTTCAGAGCCTCGTGAATGGACACACAGGCCGACTCCATCTGTCAACAAGGGAAAAGAGGAATGAAGATATAATCCAACATTCAGTGGACAGGTCATTACTATGTAATAGGCGTGGCCCCGTTGTGAGATTTTGCTGACAGTTGCCGATCTCGGCAGCAATTATAACTTAGAGACACACAGAGAGTGTATTGTTGACTTGTTGCTGCACATGTATTTTACACAAACCAATCTACTTATATCACTACTATATCATATTTTACCATTGAAATTAATGGAAGGCCTACTTAACGGGAAATGCCAACCACAGAGGAAGTGAGGGCCAGTAGGGGGTATATACTTACAGACCAAATCATTTTTTCAATGATAATTGAATAACACTAATATTTCCAGCACATAATTTTAGATTTTAGTAGTGAGAATGCTAAGGTGTTCAAAGCAGTTTAAAGAGCCTTTTAATGTGTTACTTCTTTGAATTAGTAAACGTTTTACTGCTACTATCAGTGAACAAAGTGCTTTTTTGATGGCAAAAACCTCCTTGTCTTAGCCTGATCTTGTCAGATCTCAGAAGTAAGGCAGAACTGGGCCTGGCGAGTACTTGGATGGGAGACTGCTGGAAATACCAGATGCCACAGTGGGGCACCAGTAGCAAAAACTATCCTTAGGCAAGGCACTTCATCCACATAGCGTAGTATGAATACGATGTGTGCGTGAGTTTGCGGAATAGCCGTTGGCGCAGATTGGCAACCTTGCTTCCGTTACTCAATAGCAGCTTACCACCACCAAGTGTGAAGTGGATGAATAATGCAAAATTGTAAAGCAACTGGAAAAGCAGTATATAAGACTAATGCATTATTATTATCATTATCAAATTCATAATTCATGATAAAATAAAGGGCAAGCATAGAAGGTTTGATAATAATATACAAATAAATAAGATGTAAACTCTAATATAGTTTAAATTAAAGACTCTACATTCATAAAAGTTAAATCTCCACAACTAACCTGAGTAAGTGCAGTGACTCTATTCTCATTGGGAAACAGAGGAGGGTCATCTCCGACCTGGAAGTCAAAGTAAACGGTTTTGTGGGTGAAGGTGGAAAACTCGTTGCTGAAGCAGAACTTGTAGGTGCCATTCTTTGCTGCCGTAAACGTGAAACTGTCATATTGTTTTTTCATCTCTTTATAAAGAGTAGAGCCATCGGGGTCCTCCAAGCGACAGTCCACATCATAATGCCCACCCGTCACAACCTAGAAAAAACAGAATTATTGAAAACTCAGAATAACATGGCAATTACAAAAACATCAATTATAAGGTTAAGGTAGACTTTTATTGTCCCGTAGGGAAATCCGTCTATGCATTTGACCCATCCTTCAATCCCACTTGGGCAGCCTCTCAGGAGCAGTGGAGACCCATCTCCAGATCTTGATCTAGGCTTAGTCAGGACTACCTAAGATTTTTCCTATTATGTTTTAGGTATATAGTAATGATATTACAATGAGAATGAAAATGTAAAATTGATTCATGCATGTTTGAATAATCCTGTATTGTTCTGTATTTCAGGCTTGAGTGCTCTGAGAATTTTTGTTTTCACCTACCCCCTATCTGCCCCCACTGTTCTGGACTTGAAATTATTCAACAAATTCAGGCCGGGTCAAACATGTAGAGTTAAAAAATGTCACACAGCCAATTTCCTACTTAAAAACACTTGCTTGCTTCTCGGTTCTGTAGATTTGAACAGGAAGTCAATGAACCAGTTTCTACTGTTAAGTTATTTTAGATATGCTGTGGTATATTACAGTGAACAAATTGTCTCAATTATACTGACTTAAATAACCCAAATTATTTAGGTCTTATATATATTATAATTAAAAGCTATTTATTTATTTAAAGCTAACCATTTATGCACTGTTAATTTGTAAGTAATATGTTGTCATTCATGATTTATAAGCCAGCCAGTGTTCAGGGGAAGCCTGAGCGCCCTTATTATCCAGAAGAGAATTCTCGATCAACGTTGAACTATTTCTGTAACTGATCAGCTAATGCAAAAATCATTCAAATTTGACTAATATTGTACCTGAAACTCCAGAGTACACTTGGTACCGGTGATGATATCTTCGTAGAAACACTGCTTGGCGTTGTCTGGCAGCTCAAACGTAAGCTCCGAGCCCATCACCCACACCCATAGGAGCTGAGCACAGAGCACCTGCAGCAGCCGAGATCCGTACATGATGGACAAAACACTCAAGTGGCTCTTAATAAAAACCACACGGGACCTGCAACAAGATAAACTGACTCAATAAGTTCATAAGTTTAATCAGAAAACAAAAAACACGGACAAGGTTTTTGGGTAATAGCAGTGAGTTGTTAGCAGCCGAAAGCTAACCGGGTCGTAGTAGCAGCCTGATGATTTAAAAGAACAAAAATCTTAGTTAACTGTGGTTTATTTATACTCTGATATAACTTATAAAATTATGATTCTTAGTGTAAATCATGCAATTTCATTCTAAGTACAGTAAATACGTCCTAAATGTGATATGTTTAATTGTTCAGTCAGAATTATCCACTCACCTCCAACAGCTCACCCGGATGTGACCAGCGTAAAACGACGTGGTCTGAACGTGGCCTGCGATTGGTCAAAACACAGGAAGTGAGAAGGGACAGATCACGTGAGCCACGTCTACGGTTCTAAACTGGAATCACGGGTCCGCTGGTTCACCATTTCTTTTTGTTTTTTTCTGTCTGGCTTGATTTATTCGATCTGGTTCCTGGTTCCAGCGTGGCTTTAACACGTCTGGTGGTTTATGTGTCCATGATGCGGTCCAATGTGAACTCCAGTTGACTTAAGAAGAGATGATCTCACATTGTAATTTTCTTCACCCATACTTTGAAAACAGTAAATTGACATAACAAATTAAACTCTTTGCTTTTTATACTATCACATAAAGGCTAATAGACTGTTTATTAGATAGGGTCATTAGGAAATGTTCTACCCTTGAAATTGGATAAACTGTTAAAAAAAGACTTTAAAGATTATAAAGACACATTATAAGTGTCGAAATAGCATCAAATGTAATTATTTAAATAAAAAAAGCACTCGTGACACCATATAGTCTTTAAATACGTGAAAAATTCTTTGAAATTGGTCTAATAAATGTAAGAAACATTGTCATCATCTCAACAGAAAAACATCTTACGCTTTGTCAAACCAAATGGCTTCTTACTCGGATTACAGTTTAATAAAACATCTATTTATAATGCACCGTGCCTGTATCCAAATGTATATCATATATTTTTTAAAGATAAATAAAAAAGCGATTTTATGTAAGTTTTTGATGCATTGAGGTTATGTACAGCTGTTCTGATTGACCCACATACAAACTCTCGCGAGAATCCGGTGAAGGGAGGGTTTTACGGCGGAGCAGACAAAACAAAAGCCACACAATTCAACCATCAGGCGCTGGTCGCTTTTTGTTTTTCTGTATTCCAAGACATCATTATCATCTTTATAACGACTTAAAGTAAGATTTCGCACCATGCCGAGCAGTACATCTTTGCTGGAAGCTGAGGAGGGCGAGTCTGAAGTGCCCCCGCCGCTAGTCCACGCGTTCACCGGTATGGGCCTAGAGGATAGCAGCACACCCGAACAACAAGACGCGGATGAAAACCTCTCCTTCCATCCCCACCACCACAATCTTCCCCCGGTCTCCCATTTCAGCATGCTCGGTACGGTTCTAGACTTGAAACCACTGCCTAGCTTGCACCGATCGCCGTCAGAGGAGGACCTAAGCGGGGATGAAGACGCGGGAGGAGTCGGTGAATGCCCGAGTGGTGGGTCGCTGCTGCTAGCCCAGGCCCACCGCCACCATCAGCAGCACCTCCAGGCCGGGTTGGAGCACACTTCCCCGGTAGAGACGGTGCTCTTGTACACCGGGGATGAGCGGGAAGACTCCGGGATGAGTACCGTGGCCATGCTCCAGTCTGGCGTGTTTGGAGATCCGAGCTACGAGGTCGAAAGTTCGCTCCTAAATCGTCGGAAAAGCGTAAATACGACTGAATGTGTGGCTGTTCCGAGCTCCGAGCATGTAGCAGAGATTGTAGGAAGGCAGGGTAAGTACTTTTCACGAATAATTGTTCTAAAATATCATTATTATCAACCCAAACCTGCATTGTGTTTCAAAAAGTAAAATCTTAAGTGTTTACGAAAAAATATTTGCTTAAACCTGTCAACATTATGCAGAGGTTGAGCTCATAACATCATCATTTCATACTGATGCACACATCCTTTTATAATAAGATTTATATTGCATTTTTTCGCTTTTTTCCAACAATAGATGCATGTTTTTAGTAGCACGTACTGTTAGCTAGAAGTTGTTAGCTTTTAGCACATAACTAGGTCAACACCCAAAGCACAACATCATCCTAATAAAGTTTGCATGTCAACCAATTTTTCTGCTTTTTCACGTAGTTGGAGTTAGTTTTTAGTTTGACAGCAAGTTAGCATCATGTTCTTGTTTTGCCTTGAACGTGACTAAAAGGTATGTTGATTTTTGCCACATCAGCTGTGACAAAATCATTATTACTGTACTTTTTCTTACAAAACTTTGACGATCCTCTGAATGACAAATTTAAATGCTGTTTAAACTGTCAATAAAAATGTTTAAAGGCAAAATAATTACACAAGATATTGAAAATGAAAGTGGCTGACTGTAACAATAGAAATCAAAGAACATAACAACACAACATTATATTGTAAAACGCAGGGAAAACTGGTGTTTGAGTTGGTAAGGATGTGAATAGATAAATACATGTAGTGTTTACATTTAATTTTAAATTTTAACAAAAAGTGAGAGAACATATAGGCTTAATTTTCTAATTCCCTTCTGTTCCTTTTTGTTCAAGTCCCTAAAATACTATAGTCTATATGTGTGTAGATGTAGTAATTACGCCACCAAATTAAATTACATGAACCAATACATATTTTAACTGTTCTTAAGTATGAAATGCCAACCTCTTTCTCTTTACATAATAACTGTACACAATAGGCTGAGTGCAGAGGAGCTGGAAAGTCTTATGTCTTCTTGGTAAAGCAGATGGGGGAGGGTGCACACAGACTGCAGTGTTGACAACAACAGGAAATGGCCCTGGTAAAGCTGGACTCCCATCCACAACTGAGAGCAGTTTTAAATTTATTATAGTCCGTTAATTCCTGAGTAGCATTATTGACAGGACATGAATGTTAAAGAAGCTGGTGTTCATGGATTGTGAAGTGAAGGCTACAGAATTTGAACAAAAAAAAAAAAAAATCAAATCGTGCAATTTCATTCTAAGTAAATACATCTTAAATGTGATATTTTTAATTGTTCAGTCAATTATAAAATAAAAATGTTTTAATAATAGGATTCAGTTCAAAGTTCACATTTTAAATGTGTCAAGAAGAATTGACAAAATTATTAAAAAATGAACTGACAAACTAACACAAGTACCGACACAAGCGTCGGTACCGGAAAAACACATAACTTGGACAAAAGTCGACATTTCCTGAATACAAAAACTAGACCACATGGACACATATATTACAGAAACTAAAATGACTTTGTGTTTAAAATGGCATTATTTTGTTGAAGAAAAGGTGTCATTTTCTGAACTGGTATCAAGCCTTTTTCTTAATTTTTTTGTATCTTAATTTTTGATTACATTTTTGTATCTGCATTTCTATAATATTTTTTTCCAAATGAGCGTCTTGTCTCTATAATAGTGCTAGTATCGACTAGTATTTGCCTCGGTGTCTTGACAACCCTACAACCTCGACATTTATCACATTTTAATACAAAAATATTGATAGATACATTTTTGTTAATATATAATTATTTCTTTTATTTCAGGTTGTAAGATTAAAGCACTTAGAGCAAAGACCAATACCTACATAAAGACTCCAGTGAGGGGGGAGCAGCCTGTGTTTGTGGTCACTGGTCGGAAAGAGGACGTGCTGATGGCCAAAAGAGAGATTCTGTCTGCAGCCGAACACTTTTCCCTCATCAGAGCCTCACGAAACAAGGCCGGACCCCTGACGGCTGTGACAGGACCCGGGGCCCCCGCTCTGCCCGGCCAGACCACTATCCAGGTCAGGAAATGTGAAACAACGTAATGCTGTTCCTTAAAGGTGTTTCTACTGGCACATTGTATTTACTATTATTGTGAATTTGACAGGTGCGAGTACCGTATCGTGTTGTTGGGCTGGTTGTTGGTCCAAAAGGTGAGATTTAAGTTTTTTATGTAAAATGCTTTTTAGTGAATATACTAGTAATATAATACTCCACCCAGTGCATGCTATCAACTTTAGGAAAGATTCTTAACTATCTTGTCTTTATATTAACAGTCGTGAAAGCGATTGAGATTCTGTCTGCTGCAGGGCAGGGAGGGAGTGAATGCATAATGGCCTGTGAAGTTTCATTCTGAAGTGACTTGTACTTTGTAAAGTGCAATACATTTGTAAGGCATTATTCTTTGCCTATAAAATGTCATTTAATGATGTAAAATGTCATTTTTTAGGTTATTGGGAAACATTTTATTAAACGTGAACTTTGTTCTGTAGTTTCTTTCCCTGCACTTTACCTCTTTCATGTTGACATTGTCACCTCCGTGTCAGAAAACTCTTGGGTTGATTTGTAAATTGAACAGTGGTAATTCTCAACCATATGTTAGTCAGAAGAGGGCAGGACGGACACAGGCCTTATTTGGCATGGATCTGACGTCACTAGTTTGTACTATTTGCATAGAAAAAGTCTACATGAAAATGCCAGGTGTTTAGATTGTTAAAGAAGACATATAATGCTTTTAATCTGGTATTTAGTATTAAACTATAGCACACCTAGATTATTATTTTTCATTTTTGTTTATTAGTAAACTACAATATTGATCTAAAATAGAAACCGACTTTCTGTTCTAAACTGCAGAACTGATAGACCTCGCCTTTGATGGCATTTTCTTGTAGCAAGCAGTAGATTATCATTTTATTGCTGAAAAATGGATATGTGACCCAGTGTTTGAATTTTTTAAACAATTGCAACTAAGTACAAAACAGTGGGTGGGGATAGGGGGTAAGGGAAAACCAGAAATTTTCAAAGTACCCAACCTCAATTGCAGGACAATACAGCATTACTTAAACATGTATGAATCAATCAAAATACAACTATGAGTAAAATAATACTAATGAGGGAGCGCTGTTGTAACATGGCAAAAGGCTGTTAAAATCGACTTTATGTCCCCTTAAAGTAAAGTGAATTCAGAATCCGAATACTTAACTGATCCTCGAGGGAAATCATTCAGTTGCTGCAGCTCCAGTAAATATCCAACCGCCCCAATCCCTACCCAATCCACCAATCGTAAAAGCTATAATAATAAAAGTGCTGCTGGGACAATAAAATGGAAGTTTAAAAAGTGAATTGTTCATGTATAATGTAGAGAAGGATTCAGCAGATGCTGTTTTTGCAATCAAGGCGTCTTGGCTCCCACCCAGAAGCCATTTTCAATTTCATGGTACTGGCTTGAGGCACTTGTTTACTAGTTAACTGCTCTGCCCTTGTTTACTAGCTGTTCAGATGAACACCATTGAAACCTTCTCCACATTGAACCACTCCTGAACAAATGAGGGATTACACCGTCTAATCGTTCTTGTATTGTATCTTTCAGGAGCCACAATCAAACGTATCCAGCAGCAGACCCACACTTACATTGTAACTCCGAGTCGTGACAAAGAGCCAGTGTTCGAAGTCACCGGCATGCCAGAGAACGTGGACCGCGCCCGGGAAGAAATCGAAGCCCACATCGCCATGCGCACCGGGACGTGTGGACCAATCGAAACGCCCGGAGCAGACAACAACGACTTCCAATTCAACGGCACGGATGTCAGCTTCGAGGGTTCTTTGACGCCTCTTGGGTTGGGAGAAGGCGGGTGGCTCCAAAGTGCGTCGTCCCCCAATGCCGGGTCAATTCTCGCACTGAGCATTGAAAACAACCAGCGAATGAAAAGCAATATCAACAATGGTGTAAGGATGTCTTCCACGTACCGAAATGACAGCTCTAGTTCATTAGGTAGTGGTTCGAGTTCGGCCGATTCCTTCTACAATGGAAATCGTGGCGTGGCAGACTTGAGCCCTACTTGCCTGTTCAATGCCAATTCCAACAATAACAACAACAGTAATGGTGGTTCAAGTTTCTGGTTTGGAGAAGGCGTTTTGCCCGTGGGGTCCGAAGATCTGGTCAGCCTCGGGAGTGGGAGTTCGTCTGGATTCGACCCGTTGACCATATCCACAGCTCCGGCGGCGTTCTCACCTGCACAAGGCCAAATATGGAGTCCCTTCATGGACCCGCCCACTTTCCAGACCCTGGATACTCGCCAAAGCCAAGTAAGTGAATCTACTACTGGGACCGTTTAAATCAATAGAACAACTAATATTGGGGTTTGGTCAAAATTCGAATGGTTACTCTTCGCAAAGGATGCGGTTGTTTTACTAGAATAATTTCCATTGCAGAGAAGAAAATATTCTGCCTAACCCTGTACTTTAGACCTCTACAAACATGTTGATTCTGAAGCATGTGATTCTTGCATTAGTGGGATGACAGGAGCTCAGTTGATAGTGTTTGTCCACTGATCCGAAAGTTGGCACCTTCCCGCTCTCGACATAAAACATCATTGGTAGATCCACTGACCCACAGGTTGGTGGTGTGATTCCAGCTCCCACGGATGAATGCTGTTGTTGTGTCCTTGGGCAAGACACTTAATCCACCACACCCCCAGTGTCTTTGTACACTGGTGTATGACTGTGTGTGAATGGGTGAGTGGTTCCTCGAAGTAAAGCACTTTAAGTGCCGTGAAGGTGAAAAAGTGCTGTATAACAATGTGACCATTAGTTTAACAATTCATATTTCTTTGTTGGATATGTTTAAACTATGCACTCTGAACAGAATCCTTATTTTACTCCTGTCAAATAATGTTGCAATTATTCAGTCTGCAGCTGCGCTAAGATAATTTTGCAAACTAGTTTAGCCTGATTTTGCTTGTGCCAACTGTCCCAACCTTCTCTTGATGGGACAAAAAATCCTTATGAAATGTAGGAAAAAAAGCCACCTTCCCTGAGGAGTTACTGTGAAGCTTTGGAAACCTAGGCCTGTCACAATAATTACTGTATAATAGTTGTTGTTTTTTTTAAATTAACTGATACAATATATTGGACAATATATATTTCCGCACACGATTTATTCCATGTATCTTTTTTACATTAGTGGGTAATTATGTTTTTAGTATTATAAGATCTTCTTGAGGGTCAATTAGTTCTTCTATGGCTCATTATAGTTTTTTTTTTTTATTCTGCAGGTCATGTTAACATCAATCCAGCTTTAGGGTCATTTTGTTAATGACAGGAATTAATCTTCAATGTTATTGTGATATTTTCTGTAACACACGTCTTGTTGTTGTGGCCTTTAGAGACCCCTAGTTTGGGAATCACAAAGTTGACTTTTTGTTAAGCCAGTCACGATAATTACTATATCAACTTATTGTTCAGTGTATGAAAGCTGGAACTGTATTTTTTGGGCTCAATATTTATTGCATGTACATTTTCTTTGCAAAATTGGGGAGATGTTTGTTATTTTAGTTGTAATACAATAAGATTTGAGCTGTTGGGGGTTGAATAAGTAACATGTATAGCTAATTATTGGTTCATTCTGCTATTTATTTCCAGCCTTTAAATGATACTGTTTATTTAAAAATGGTTTACTGGGACCCTGCTTTGTGTAAGTGGCATAAAGTAGTTTCAGTATTATTGTTTATTGTGATATTTCTCTGTAGCAATATATTGTGCTTCAAAATGTGACAGGTCTAGTTGTTGTCCACTTTTTGTTACTCACCTTCAGTGCAAATTTTATGTCGTTCTATGTGTGCAGGTCAGTCAGCCTGGGACGCCGCGCCTCTCCCCCACCTTCTCCGGCCCTGAAGCCTTGGAGCACCCTCAGGCCCAGCGGGTACAGCGCCGCCCCTTCTCTGCGTCTGGAGCTCTGGACGCCCAGCGCTTCCCCTCCTGCGGCTCCACCTTCTCTTCATCGAGCGACAGCACCGTATCATCGTCATCCTCACCTCCCGCTCTGACCGCCGGGGGCAGCAGAGGGGCGGAGGTTTGCGTCAGCTGTTTGGAGAGTCAGGTGATCGCTGCGTTGGTGCCGTGTGGCCATAACCTCTTCTGTCTCGATTGTGCAACTCGGATTTGCAGAAGCGCCGATCCGGTCTGCCCCGTGTGTCTGTCCCTGGCGACGCAAGCCATTATAGTCCGCATCATGTGATTTTTTTTTTTTTTTATTTTATTTTATTTTTTTTTATAAAGTTCATCTATTCGACCTCAAAGGCACGTAATGAGCTTTCCCCAACAAAGAACACTGCAAAAATGTATACTTGAGTTAATATGACTTTGAATTGTAAATATTACTCCTTATTTGAGTAGTTTTTACCAATTTGGAGTTATTTAGATTGGTGGTCTAGGTTTTTAAAAATGGTTTCACCCATTATGTTTTCCATCTTGTTTCATGTACTCAACCCAAAGTGAATCAGAGGGTAGGTATGACAAACAAACTTTTTTTAAACATTTTTTTTTTACTTTCCGATTGCTACAGTTTCATAGCATTTTTGACTTATCTCAATATATATATTTTATTTCAAATTTTACCAAAAAATATCCGTCAATGGATCAAGAAAATTGCACTACTAAATGGTGCACATCATTTGGCTGGAAACAAGAAAAAACGCATTGAAACAAACAGAAGAATTTCGACTTGCTAACTCCAAGCTTGTCAAAACTACACAATTCAAAATTAATATTCTGAATTCAAGTCATTTTAACTATTATGAATTATCATTTTTTTTGCAGTGTACTAATACATAATAATTAACTAAAGCAGTGTTTGGTCACCCAGTTGAGTGGGGACTTAAAACTGATCAAGGAATGATATTTATTTAACCCATTCATGTGCCTGCTATTGTGAAGTTTTCTTCCACAACTGATTGATCAATGGGGGGGTAGTGGCCCTCTATGTAGCATTGGGGGTGGGGCGGGATCTTTATCATGGGTTTCATTTTGCATTTTACTCCCTAAAATGTGTAACGATACAATTTGCCTACCTATTTTTTTTATTTTTTATTTTGAAATCTATCATTTTAAACGCAAATTGTGAGCCTCTGCGTTTTAGTCCCAAAATTCAAATTCAATTCATCAAATTTTTAAGTCACTCCAAACCAACTTTTTTCTTAAAATTTTTAAGTAAGTTGGAATCACATGCATTGCCATCAGACCTAGTTGAGGCTTAATTAATTAATTAATTAATTAAATTAATTAATTAATTTCTTTCATCTTGTAAACAGTTATTTTTATTTTAATCTTGTTTTTATGTACAAAAGCCAATATGAATCAGAGAGTAGGTGGGACGACAGCTTAATTTTTTTACTTTCTGATTACTCATTTTGTGAATTTCAACCTGGAAATAACAAGTTGGTAACTCCCTTGTTTTTAGATAACAACACCACATATACTTACAAATACTTAATTTAAAATAGTTTACAATAAAAGCGTGCCTAATTTCATACTAAAATTAGCTGAATGAAAAGTGTTGCTCTGACTTAAAACTTGTGGCCTTCTGGAAAAGCCTATAATTAACTGACCATAGGAATAACACTTTTCAATAAACAAAAATCAACATTTTGGTTTTACAGTATTCAAAAACATCCAGTCTCCCAAATTCATCTGGGTGCAATAAATTAACATTTTTATTTTTTGTGTCTCAAGAAAACACTTTTTTTTTATTTTTAATTTTTTTTTTTTTTATCTCCGTTGTGCTTTTAGATTTTTTTTTTTTAATTTGTCAAAAAATATTTTACTTGAGTTTGAGCCAAAATCAAACATTGCTGGTACTTTTTTAGCATTCCTTCTGTCAACTGAAAATTACAAAAACTTTACAGCTATCCTCTGTACTGTACAACCGGACTGGTTTTTATTTCGTCATTTACTCAATAGCAGCAAAATAATCGTTTTTGTAAATATATATCTTGATATGATTAGATTTGACAAGTTCAGATTTATTTCATGTTTAACTTGTGTCAGGCCATTTCTGACTAGTTTCACTTTTTTACATTTCTGTCAAAGTAAGATTTCTTGGAATTGTTTAGTTTGATTTTTAAATGCAATTTCTTTTAAATGAGGAAAAAATAAATAGAAAAGTCAGAAAATTCTAAAATTCGAGATCAAACAACTGAATAAATCTTAACTAGTCAATACAACTTAATATTTTGAATTTAAGTAATTTGAACTCTAATAATATTTTCACAGTGCATTCATTGATCACTGATTTTCAATAACAGTGGGATGCAACCATTTAGGATCCAGGGCATTTTTCAGACATTCACAAACCTCCCCATTTTTCCAATAGGGCCCTATGCAAAACCCATAACATACTCTATACACTGCAGTACTGGCTACTGGTTACATTATAATAGAGTTGAAGCAATCCAGTCTTATAGGAATCTATTTAGGCTATTTGCAGTGGAGCTCAATGGACATCCCTGGTTCCCCAAGTCAAATTCTCTTCATTTTTTCCATAAACATTGAGAAATTTGGTACACAGAATTTGAAAGATAATTTATGCGGTCTTATTAGCTATACCACAATCACAGTTTTATTGGGAATCTAGTTGTGAAACATACATACTGCAAACTTATAAAGCATTTCGGCATAACTAAGATTTTTAAAATATATTTCTGATCAAATTGAATCACAAGTTAGTTACCCCATTGATAACTGGCGTACACATTTTTTTTCTCCCCAAGTCTGTATGTAAAAAATGAATGGGAACTTTATTTCTGGAACCAATATTGCCAGTCTACCGTTGCTCTCCATTGGGGACCGTTTACTATGGTACACGTTTGTATCCTGTTCTTTATCTATCTACAGTTTAAGCACAGATTTGCCATACCTACTGATAACCTGGGACTTGATTTGGTTATGTCCTGTTTATTACAATATAATGGTGTTATTGGTACGGCTTAGCGGACTCATCGCTCATTGTAGCTTTAAATGTCTTTTTGTACTTGAGTGGAGACACAGGTGAAGCAGTTTAAACACTACAGAAGGTCAATACAGTTGTTGCTTTACTGGTTTGAACAGTGGACCTAACACTGCAAATAAGGAACAAAATGGTTGAAACTAAATATTTAATCTTGTTTTGAGTAATTTTGGTAAGTTGATTTGGTGTATCTAGATTCTTGGACTTGTTTTCAAAGTATTTTAAAATGCGAAATGCCGTTACGCCAGCTTTAATCGCAAATACAATTATTGCTCCAATTGAATACAAAAAGTAACTGTCCGATCAGGTTCATTAGGTCTTCTGTTATGGTTATACTTTAGATTCTTCTGTACTGGCTTTTATTTATTTCATACCTAGACTGTTTTGGCCGCAGATGGTGCTGTCGTCCTGCTCAAAGTAGGATGACGGCGCCAAAGCGGTTTAAAGCTGACCAGCCACATCACTGCGACATCATGTGACACACAAACTGTCAAGGTATGAAATCGAGGTCTGTACATGAGAATCTAAAGTGTAACAAAAATTAACCAAATTCATTCGGTTGAGTAAAACATGAATACATCTTTTTTTTTTTATTGATAATCCAACTTTAGCTTTTTAAATCCATAGCAAGGCCCACAAAATTTATCTTAAGTTAATTTGTAATCGTTACATTATTTTTTCACTTTTGTAAAAATAACAAAATGTATTTATCTGGGATATAAAATAATTTGTAACAGGTTTGTGTAAACGTACAGTGATATAACTCGTATGTTTCCATTTTCACTCGTTAGCCTGTTCAAAAAGGGACCGGGAGAATGGGGCAGCGGCACAAAAATATCGGCAGTGAATGTCTGTATCAGTATCGACATTGGTCGATACCAGAACCGATATATCGCCCATCCCTAAACCTGTCGCGATAAGACATTTGCGACGGTACACTTCCAACTATATACGTAAAAATATGGATGTAAAATTTGCTCAAAACAAAAGGTTTAAAACTGTAGGAAATGCCTTGAAATGTCCAAAAATATAGACCTACAAATACACCTAAATAAGTAAAATCTATTCAGATCAAGATAATATTGTGATTTCAACTGATTGTTCTGGTTTTGCGGTGTAGTTCCTAACAGTATTTTGGTGGCATGCTACTTAATATTTTTTACAGTGTTTTGGCATCAAAGTTGAACCAAATAAGTTTCAAAAGTGCAAAAAAATCACTTTGGACTTCAATCCGTCCATTTTGTTCATTTTAATTTTTACAGCTCTGAAGGGTTGCTTATTTTTGCGAGTTTTTCCCTCTTCTCTCAGAGGGAATGCAATACACTGTTGGCCTACAGTTTCTTTACATTTTTGTGTATGTATTATAAGATTACTGTTATTAATGACTGATGAAAATACAGAACTTATTTAGTTTACTTATTTTGTTACATTTCATATATATACATAAATATATCTATATTAAAATGTTTACAATAAGATTTTTAATTTTTTTACTTCAAAGTGTGATTAAGAGAATGAAGAGATTGCCTAAAACGGTTCAGAAGGGGGTCAGTGCTATTTGCTTGTAGTCTATAGTTCTTAGTTTACAGTATTGATGATTATAATAATAATAGTATTGATAGTTGCAGTTAAATTTAAAACTGGGGTACCTGATTTTCAAATTGTGCAAGAAGAAAGTGGGTCGTTAAATCTTAAAGGCGCTGTACCTGAGTTTTACGGTCTTTAAAATGATGGAAAACAGAACTAGTTCTTTTTAAACGGTTTGCAGTGGTCCAAAGTTATACCTCACTTACCTTATGCATTTAGAACATCCTAATGATTCACCATGATGAGTTTATAATCGCTTTTCACAACTCTCAGAAACCAGAGCAGAGTTTAAGCTAACAACAGTTGGGATGCTATTGTGCACTTCCTGATCTAAAATGCTTTCTAATTAGATGCAGGCAGCACGCAGCGATTTATTTTGACCTCAAGAGCTGCTTATACAATATATCTGTACTGAAAAAAATCTGGTACAGGGCCTTTAACTTGTTCCTAACTCTCACAAAATGGAAAATTATTTTGTGGCACGAACCAAAAAATGTCTTAAGTTGTAGTTTAAAAAGCAGTGCCGCAAATTGTTAACAGCAAAATTATGAAATAAAAATCAGAAATTGTGTAACCAAAATTGTGAATTGAACAATCTAATGAATTATTTGAAATAGTTTAAATCACGTCTGGTGGAAACGGTGTCTCGTCCCTCCGCTAATAGCAATGTATCAAACGCTCCCATGGGTTTGCGAACAATAAACTAATTGATAGACATTTTATTCTTTTACATGAGAAAATCCAGGTAACCCAGTTTTTAATAGAAAATGGAATGTGCATGTGCAGCAAAATGTTAAGAAATCTCATTGCAATTGTAAAAAGGCCAAGGATACAAGCTGCCTGTTCTGTCTGTACTCCACCAAATGAGAACGGTATAATATTGTAACATGTAACGTAGACATCTATATAAATGCATATATATTGATTGGTAGGCTGTAAGAACAGTTCAAAGTATTTGCTAATTTTACTACATTTTGTTTTGTATATGTAGGAGAGTCTTATGGCATATTTACATTCAAATTGAGTCTGGAGTTTAAAAGCAACTATATTTTATAATGGCCTTTTAAGTTATTGCGGCCAAAGCACTGATATTATATATTTGCTGTAAAGAGAATTTAAAGAGTTTTATTTTTCTGATATTAAAGTTACTTAATAAAGACGGTTTCATTTAAAGCCAATCTCAACTTGTCATTTATTTAATTAAAAACAAAAAAAAAAAAAGTTCCCGCTTGTTGCTGATGGGGGTTGTAAGGTCCTATGGGGATAACTTTAAAGGGACTGTATGTCTGTGCTCTTACTGTTTTAACATAGGAGCTATAATCACAACTGAACCTGTGTTGCCAGTGTCTTAACCTGCAGACAGAGGACACATACAAGTTTTTCTCATTCTCAGTATATGGACAGACAGATCTGGCATCATGGGAACCTCACCTTCACTCACTGAGCTGCAGAGGCTGCACTAGCACTGATTAATGCAGGTGCTGGGGTTTAGGTAGTGACGATCAGATCAGAGAGGCATTTTACGTTTAAACCAACTGGATTTCAGCATTGAAACTGGCAACCCAAATGAGAATCTCATATGATTCTGCTTTCTGAACCAAAATACCAAATTATAACATAAACATGGTCATAATGTCCAATGTTTTTGTAATTAAGAATAAATTAGAATTCTTATCAGTAAATAAATATATTTGATTTGTTTACCTCATATCTGGGGCCACAGATCAAGTTTATGAAGTTTAAAATAAAAATCTTGCATACAATTCCTTTTAAAAGTGTGCTATGCAACTTTTCTGGTGAGAGATTCCACAACCAGCGACTTGCTTTGCCTGAAATGTTCCACAGTATGGTGTAAAAATATGAATTCCTTACTGTGAGCGGGGTTTCCCTGTATCTTGGCCTGGTGGTTTCACCTTCTTATCACCATGGAAATGGGTTGAATGCCATACTATGGAACATTCAAAGAAATAACCTCTCCCTGGAGACAGGCAGGTAGTGAACCCCCCACTAGAAAAGTGACATAGTGCACCTTTTAATACTAAAAAAGACGCACTAATGTAGAATAAATGGGCCAATGGATTTTCTTCAATTATTCAGTTTTGTGAATCTGATGAAAGGGATTTGTCTTAATATACTTTGCAGCTGATGTCATCTATCCCCCGGCTCTGCTCTGTCTGAATCGGTTACTCAAGTTAAACTTTGAACATTGTTTTATCACAATCTTACCAGAAAGGACTGACTTGGCTGGGACAGGTGAGCTGATTTGTGCTGTTAAACAAGTCTCACACATAACATCACAGTCACAGGCTAGCTAGCAGTAGCCAACTGTTTTTCAGTTAGTCACTCACAATTTTTGTTGAAAATAAACCTAAACCAAACCATGAACCTGAAAATGTGTTTAAATCTAGACCATCAGACCATCTAAAAACTTATTTGGCTGTGTTTGCTAATGTGTGCATTGTGTCACTATGGTAACTGCTGAACATTCCTCCACAGACATACATGCGTAAGGTCACTACTTTTGAGATGATATGAAAACACAATCACAATATAATAAGACAATAATAATAATGTCCAGGTCAGTGTTTAATCAAAATCAGTCTCCATTCATAGTGCTCAAAAAGAAAGAAGTGCTTTTCTGTAGGCTGAGAGCACAGGTCATATACAGTAGAAATCAAACCACCATTGACATCGCATTTAAAGGTGCACTATGTAACTTTTCTGGTGGAGGGACATCTACCTGCTTTTTTCCATTACTTACTTTGCTTGAAAATATCCACAGTATAGCATTAAACTTATCGGCATCAATTTATTCAATTACGGGTGTTTTTGTTGCTAAAAAAAAAAAACATTGTTATTGTGAGCAGGGCGCCTCTCCACAGAACTGACCAGTAACTAAATTTGGTGGTGTCGTCTTCTGCTTGAAGATCGTTACTTTTAATGCCATAGTGTGTGACATTCCAGGAAAAGCAATAACATTTCCATAGAGACGAAAAAGTGGCAGACCCTCCACCGCAAAAGCTACATTGTGCATATTTTAAGTCTTTATCAAACTTGATCAAAGCTCCACTCAATACACTGGTTCTAATGTAACAATGTAATATGCATATAAAGTAACAGATCCAGTTGCATATCAAACAAGTCCATCAACCGTTATACAAACAGTTAAAAGATTCCTAAAGCATTCAAGAAATAAAAGTCTCCCAACACTGCAGAAGTATTATGGGCTAAAATTAGCATATTTATCTTGTTTTGAGTAGTTTTGACTGGCAGGGCTGCAAGATTAATCGCAGTTTGAATGGATGAAATTGAAAACTCACAAAGTCTGCAATTTCTGAAGTACCATAATTCCTCTCGTCTCATTCTGCATAAAATCTGCTAACCCTGTAGTTTAGATCTGTACAAACGTGCTCTGAAATGTGATTCTTAAATTAGTTTGTCAGTTCATGCTTCGGTCTCTTTGTCAGTTCTTCTGGACGTGTTTAAAATGTGAACTTTGAATTGTGAAAAATCCAAATTAGATATTTTTCTCAAATCATTCAGCCCTAATGGTACTGCAAAGTTTGAAGACTTATCTAGAACAACAAAAATTAGGGCGGCACAAAATATCGCAAAAGTATCGATATCGCGATAGTGACTGATAATAATCAATATCGCAACATACTCAATATATATCGCAATAATACCAAGGTTCTCCATCTGACAAAAATGTTAAATAGATACGTTAAGGAAACTCATTAGTAAAATCAGCTCTATTTAAGTCCATACTTAGCCTTGACGTAGTCCTGGTTTTTATTTTCAGTGTCCCTAGAAAACTAAAGCATGTGTTTGTTTATTTGATTATAACTGAAATAACTGAGTTCAAAAGTATATTAAAATATCGTAATAATATTGATATTGCAGTTCTTAACAGCCATATCAGCCCTAATAAAAATCCTCAAAACAAGATAGATATTCAAAATTCAAATAACTTATCTCATGTAGATAAAGAGTTTTTGCAGTGTGAACCCCAAAAGCAGTCATTGTTTATAGTGATCCAGTCTCAGGACCCGATCAGTCTAAGGGTTGAGGGTCTGCTATGGGCATGGTGTGCAGAACCTCGTCCAGCAGCTGCAGCGCTCGGTGCAGGTGAATCTCGATCCAACATGGCGTCTCTTTGATGCTCTGGCGAGGATAGTCCGGACCCCAACCTTTTACAAAACTCATCCTGAGAATACAGAGTCTGCGCAGGTCGTCCACACCGATCCCAGCCGCTGCAGACAAGCCTGGAAAATATGCAGGTTTTATCAACTTATTTTAATATGAATGGTTAGTGGTTAAGATTAGGGATGTGACCAAATACTGATCTTACAATTTGTTGTGAAGTTTTATTCTGTGATGCTGTAGACTGATCAATATGTATTCATATTATGTACATTTCACAAAACATATTTTTTCTAATACTATTATTTTGTTGCGAATTTGGAAAAAAAAACTTGTTTGGATAATTCCGTATTTTATAAAACAGTTCCTATAGTGTTTTACAAAAGTATAATATACAAATCTATTTATTTAGGAAAATAAATTTAACATTGGTTTTCATGTACAGTATATCAAATAATTATACATGGTATGTCATATGGTACATATGACACTGTGATAATGTTGGAATCGTGAGCAATGTATCACATTGTTGAATCTGAAGGCCCCCTGTGTTCCCCAGTCACATAGTCATTACATGTTGCTCATAGAGATGGGGATCAATTTTCTTCAAAAGTTATTGGTACAATCTGCCATTTTTGTTAAAGCAAGTGGCAACTTTACATTGGCCAAAACTGTTTTAAAAGTAAACAACAGACAGAATGCCATTAGCTGAGGTGACACAGTCCAGTCTCCACACATATACACAGAACAATGACTGAATGTATTTAAAGACATATAAAGTTTGTGTATGTAAACATGGTTCGTACTTATAGCTGGAGCGATGCCTCCCACAGACCCTGGTCCTGGAATGTTTCCAGCCACAGCTGCGGCCTGAGCGGCTGCGGGCGCCCCGGGGGGGGGC
>KN469356.1:12036-41304 GCA_000787095.1 Periophthalmodon schlosseri
GGGAAAGAGAAAAAAGAGAAAAAAGAGAGAAAGAGAAAAAGAGGGAAAAAGAGAAAGAGAGAGAAAGAGAAAAGGAGAGAGAAAGAGAAAAAGAGGGAGAGAAAATGAGAGAGAAAAAAGAAAGAACTAGAGAGAGAAATAGATAAAGAGAAAAAGAGAGACAGAGAGAGAGAGAGAGAGAGAGACAGAGAGAGAGAGAGAGAGAGAGAGAGAGAGAAATAAACTATATGTAATACCCAATGCTTAAAGTTAAAAAGTCCCATGAATACTGGGATAAACACAGACCGTTTATAAGCAATTATTGGTCAAAATCACAAGGTGCATTCTGCTGAGCTGAAAAAGGCTCCCCTCTCCACAGATCTGTAACGTGGCTTGATCTGCTTGTCTCTATGGAGATTGAAAAGTCTAATGCCATACTGTGAAACATTCCAGCAAAAGTAATAATATGGAGATTAACCACAACCCTCACCGTAACCCTGAGCCACGCTGGTGACAAACCCTCCTCCAGAAAACTTCATCGTGCATTCACTCTGGGCAGGCACGGAAATAACTGTAAAAAACAACAACAACAAACATAGAAATCATTTTGATTGACTAATATTGTGATTAAAGGGACTTGTGATGCAAAATGAACGTTGCAGTAATTCAATAGTCCTATAAAAATACGTTTGTTCAGGCCTAACTCTTATAACACCTTCTTTAGTCCACGTTTGGCTCATTCAGGGTCACGTGGGGTCACTGAGGACATATTGATTGTCTGTAATGAAACACTGCACCTGTTTGTGTGAATGTCCCGCGGCTCAGCTCTCCCATTTAGACAGACTTAAAGGGATGGTGACGCTGCAGTTTTTGGCCGTAGTGTTAAAAGGATCTGACCCACCGCACATCTGTCCTCAAATTGCTCACAACAGAAATCTTACCTCTGAAAAGCAGAGTAAATACGGCTGTAAACACTTAGGCTATTAGCAGATGGATACGGTAATTATGTAAGCTTAAATGATAAAAAATGTAAGATATTTTTGATTAGTCATTACAGAGGAAGCATAAAATAAGGGATTTTGGTTTTAAAACAAATTACTTATGGAATATTTTTTATCAAATTAATGTGGGCCTATTTTGACCCAAAACCAAATATTTAATACATTTTTTGTTACTACAGTACATTGAGATTTTGGGACATTTAGATTCAATATCACTGCTGTCTTTGGTATAAAACTTTTAACACTTTTGGCATGTGTTTTAGAGTCTGTTTCGTCAACATAAATCAAAAATTGTTTTTCAAGAAAGAGTACTTACTTTAAAATACTTGTGATATATGAGAGGTAGGGCCAAAACACAAACGTTCAAAGCATTTCAGATTGTCAACATAAAGCTTTGCCACTTGTAGACTTACTCAAAGTGGAAATAGAAACCAAAACCTTTACTCAAGTGAGAGTACTGTTAATTCAATAAAAATATTACTTATCTCATTTACTGTAAAGAGTAACTGTACTCACTGAGTACTAACCGCCTCTGGAAACATTCTAGGCAAAACAATAACAAGGCAAGCAAAAGGTGGCCCCTTCACGAGAAAAGTTACATAGTGCAGCTTTAAAAAAGAAAAGTAACTAGTAAGAGTAGTGTTACTTCAAAATACCATTGCTCAAACAGTGACTGTAGAAGTACTGTTTTTATGGGCATCTGCCTTAACCATCAGTGACAGAATCTGGGCAAAACATCTCGTAAAACGACTCCTCAGTTTTGCTTGAAAGACTTTGACGGACATTTGCTCTCGTAAAAACTCCTGGTATTTTGCTGCTTCTGCCGATTCAGCCAGTGCACTTTTATTTCAGAACAGTTTTAAACGTCAAACAGGTGTCATGGCGTCCTCCTAAAACGATCAAATAGTGTTCAAACGTGGCTCGGTTCAGGGATCAAAGGAACAGATTAGAAAAACATGAAGTGAATCTGACGCTGGCTGTTTTTTAATACGACTAAAGCTCGTGTAAATTTACCAGAAAATGTGATGCACTCTGGACTTTTACTGGAGCTGAGGGGCTGTGAAATATGGAAATGCCTAAAACAGTCAGTGGTATAAGAGGATTTTAGCCTCAATGGATCAGAGCTTCTTCAAATGTTGTTTAATTGTGCATTTCATTAAAGAGGGAGCATTAGGCAAAATCGATATTTTTTTTTGCTTGCTTTCTACCAGTGGCAGCTGGTGATGTAAACACTGTTTTTCTTTATTAAAACAATAGTGATAAACGATTATCAGGAAAGACGTTTTGCAGGCATTGTTTTTATTATATTAAAATATTAACAGGAGATTATTGTAACAAGAAAAACTCATTATTGCAAGAGTGAAAGGAATCTGTCAAGGCTGACAGTGTGTACCACAAATTCTGCAATATATGGAGGAGACTGGATTGTTTTCAGAACAGGGAACGGGCAATTATCAATATGTTTATGGGACATACTTTTGGATATACTTTTGTTTTGGCTCATAAGGACTGAATGAGTCTGTTTTGGACCGACAGAACCGGACCAGAAGTAAGATGTGTGTGTTTTCGTACTTGGGATTAACACTTAAATGGAGCATTGCTTAAAGTAAAAGTTTATGAAACCTCGTCTTGTACACCAAATCTCTTCTTGTGCCCATATTCCTTTCGCCTGCTGTCAGGTGTAAGTGTGAGGCTGTCCCTGTGTTCTGTGGATTTATCTTTGTCGTGTGTCTGTGGAGCTGAGCGCGGGGGTTTTGGGGATGCTCCACAGGTGTTTACAGAGGGAGCAGGGCTACTGGGGCTCGCTGCTGCACCGTAATAACACGTTCACTATGGGCTGTTGATTTGACCGCCCCAACTCTAAACTTACGCATGCCGCTGAAATGCATTGGACGCACAGATGCGAGGATCTGATTGGTCAGATTTCTCTAATAAACTTTCATTGGAGCCAATGGGCTGTTTTCAGATTGCCCCAAGCAGCTCAGTCACATACTTTGAAACTTAACCATAACGAAACCAGTGAACCAGGATCAAACCAGAACTAAACTAGGACTAAATCAGGACTAAACCAGGACTAACCCAGGCCTAAACCAAGGACCTGTACATCCGACCAGGGCTAGACCAAAGCCAATCAAAACCCAGGACTAAACCAGAACTAAACTAGGACTAAACCATGACTGGACCAAACCAGAAGTGAACCAGGATCAAACCAGGACTAAACCTCAGACCTAATCCTAATCCACCCATTGTTTGAGAGGGTGAAAAACAGATTATCAGAGCCACACAGGCTTGATAAGCGCAGGCAGGGACTGGGAAATGAGAGTTGACTTGGACAAAAGAAATTTTTTTCCGCCCAGCAATTCTGTGAGGAGAGGAAGTGGGCTGCAGGAGTGCCAACCAACACCTCTTCCAATGCCAATGTCTCTTTTCTTTGTCATTCTCAACTGGTTTGAAATACCTCCTAAAATTACACTTCTATATTTAGCATCAGTAAAGTCAAATGCTCAAATCATTCTCCATTAGTTTGTGCACATATGAAGCGCGCGTTGGTCATGTGGCAGTAGGAGTCCTCTCTCTCCCAGAGCATGTGGGCGCGTGCAGTACTTTACTCTGAATCTGGGGCCATTGTTTTGAATGAGTCAGAGCTCTGCAGAAACTAAACGTGTTACATTCAGGTTCATGAAAATGTGTGCGTCGTGACCAGACCTCATCCTACTTTAACTCCCATAGACGCTGTGCCACCTGTGCAAGGGACGGAGCTGCAACAGGTCCCTGCTTCAAGAGGAAGAGTGCTGTGTATCTGCTGTAGTCATGGGCGTACTCTTTTGGGTATAGTAGGAAAATGGTTGAAATACTACAAAAATACAGAAAAACATTAGCTTATGTGCACTGTGTAACTTTTCTGGTATAGAGGGTCCGTCTGCCTGTCTCCATGGGGATGGGATTGCTTTCTCTGGAATGTTCCACAGTACGGTATTAAACTCATCTTTTTTGCATTTATTCCATTACAGGTGTTTCTACTGCTTAAAAATGCTGGGTTTCAGACGACATCACAACATTCTATAGGCCAATGTTATTTAATACAGATGAGGCTGAAATGAATATTGTTAAAATGCAGATTTGTGTTGTAAAACAGTGAGTTCTTGGGTCTGATCACTCAAATGATCAGGTTCAACATTTGTAAATTTACCTCTTGAATATTTCGTGGCAAAGTACAGTGTAATCACTGGGGAAACTGGCCCTTGCCCCCATCTGACAGTATGACATCATCACATTCTACAATCTGAAAACCACACAAATCATGAAGAACAGGCTTTCTTACGATATACACCGAGACGCCTCTCCATAAATCTGACCTGTATCCTGGCCTAGTTTTGTTTATGCTCATCTCCATGGAGATGGATGAGTTTAATGCTTTACCGTGGAACATTCCAGGCAAAGCAGCAGCTCCATGGGGAGATGCAGTGGGCGGACCGTCCCAAGAAAAGTTCATCTTTAATGAAAGAAATGTAATGGGGACTTCCATTTTTCATGACCCACCAATACGCTTTAAAGCTACCATCTGTAAGTTGATTTGATTTTCTTTCACCAGTAGATGGCAGATGTGTAACCTGTTCCCCTCTCCCCTCACCTGGCCCCTCCCCCCTCCCCTCAGATGGCCTGGTCAAATTCCCGGGTCAGGCTGCATGTGTGAATGGGGCTTCAGACAGGCAAACAGACACTTACACTGCCAGTCAAAAGTCTGGACACACGTTTTCATGTTTCTTCTTTATTCCATGATAATTTACATTGTAGATTGTCACTGAAGGCATCGAAACTATGAATGAATGAACACATATGGAGTGTAGTAAACAAACAAACAAACAAACAAAAAAAACCTCAAAATAACTCCAAACTTGTTTCAGATTTTAGATTTTTAAAAACAGCTACCCTATCACTACTTTGCACTCTTGGAATTTCTTGACCCTGATGTGGCACAGCTGTGAAGTGAAAACCATTTCAGGAGACATCATCAAGAAGCACTGAGAGAAGGCCAAGGGTTTGCAGCGACAAACCAAAGGGGATTGAGGATTTGAATTTAAAATATAAGAAGATATTTAATTATTATTTCCCTTTTTTCCCTTTACTACATAGTTCCATATATCTTGTATCACATGGCTGATGTCTTCAGTCTGTATCTAAAATGTAAAAAGTAGTAAATCTAAAGAAAAAAACATTGAATGAGGAGGCGTGTCCAAACTTTTGACTGGTCGTGCACTTCATTGACCCCAAACTTTTCCTTTCTGGTGAACATGTGATGCGGGGGGCTGCTGGGGGTTGGATGGATAGGAGTTTGTTGAAGGCTCTTCTCCAGATGTGAGCAAGTCCAACTCTGCACCTACAGAGCACAGAGCCAGCCTCCTCACCAGATCATGAAGCCACACACTTATTCTTCCTCAGGCTTCTTCTGCGCAGACCACAACGTAGAGGAGGACACTGAAGATTACTGTCTGGTAGAACATCTGCAAATGTTAAATGATCTCAGACCCCAGGGGAAGTCCAGTCTGCTGTCTTATCTAGCAGTAGCGCCAGTAGCTCAGTTGACAGAGTGTTCGAATCCCATTCTCGACATAAACATCATTGCTACAGTGACCCAGAGATTGGCAAGATGTTTCCAGCTCCCACCAATGAATAATGTCGTTGTGTCCTTGAGCAAGACAACCCCAGTGTCTGCGTACACTGGTGTATGAATGTGTGTGTGAGTGGGTGAGAGGTTCCTTGATGTAGAGCACTTTGAAGATAGAAAAGTGCTTTATAAATGTGACCATCATCCATTTTAAAGCAGGTAAAGGTGTAGAGTGTACATTTTCCAGTGGGGGTCTGTAACCATGGAGATGTTATTGCTTGCATAACATCTTCCCGGCGAGATGTGGAACATTCCAGACAAAAACATCCATTCCATCATCCATTCCTTCATTCTAAAGTTATTTCAAATCTGTTGTTTTCAGATTCTAATGTGATGATGTGATAGTCCCAGATGGGGGCAAGAGACAGATTTTCCTATTTTATCTTGCTATGAAATATCTAAAATGTTAATGTACAAATGTTGGAACTGATCATTTCTATTGCTGATTAGAACCAAAAATGTGCTTTGCTTATGTGCCAAGAATCTGGATCTCAACATTATCCATTTTATCTCCTCCATCTGTCAAATGTTGTGAAATCAAGCAGTATGTAGAAAAATATAACATTTCACCATGCATTTTGTTGCACTAACAAAAAGGCCAACCTAAATTAGTTTAGCAAAAACTCCACACAGTACAGAACAAAACTGTCATTAAAATTCATCCTTTTTATAATTCAACCAAAATAGTACTTTCATTTCCCCTTTTAAATCCAAATGCAAATCCTGCACCAAGCTTTAGTTAAAGGTCATCTCATTTCAAACAGCTTCCTCTCTCTTTTCTGGTGTTCCTGGTAATTATTCATGTTTTTTTTGTAAATAAATGTGGTTTTGTGTTGAAAGGCCGCCACTGCTGAGCCAGACCTGTGTGCCAGACCTGTGCGCCCTCATTCAAACAGGGTTTAAGATGGAATAGTGAGTAATGCTAACTTATTTAGATTTACTACTACTACTAACTTATTTTGATACTTAGACTATTAAAAAAAAAAAAAAAAAAAAAAAAAAAAGTATTTTCTTGTTGCAGCTTAGAAATGCAGAGGTGGCTAGGACACAGTGACATTTGCTCAGTTATATTTACTTGAGTAACTTTTTAAATAAATTGTACTTTTCTAGCAGTATACTTTCACTTCTACTTGAGTAATATTTTTTTTTTTTAAATCAAAGTAAGTAGTGTTAGTAACTGTACCAGTAGCAGTAGTACTAGTAGTAGTGACTGCATTTAAAAACACACACAGATTGTCCAAATGTGTCTAAACTTTTATTATCTTTATCCAAACTGTCACATAGCAACAGAAAAACTCCATCGACCGTCAGCTCCTGAAAGAGAAGCCTTTTTCATTTTAATACATGAAAATACCATTTGTTTTGTCAAAATAAATACTCAGGATTTATAAAAGTATTTTTCTCTCAACATTAGATGGGAAGTAGGTTTTCCATATTTCTACATATACACATTCATGTCTTAGGCGGTAAATGAATAAATAAAATAATACAATAGATGAGATGGAGCAGGAGAAGAGATGAGACAGTGAAACGGCAGCCATTTTGAATGCCCTGCTTCAAACAATGAGGATTTTAAACACATTCTTTTTCATTGGGTTTGGTGAAGTTTAGTCGTTTCTATGGCTCACAGTTTTACACAGTGTTAAATTGTATTCATTTATTTTACAATTTTCATTATTTTCTCCCATAACATCCAAAGGTTCTCTTGTAAACAAAGAAAATGCCCAATCCATTTCTTAAAGAGGGAGTATTACACTTCTATGGGGTATTCATTGCTAACCCATAACATATTTAGATCACCATGTTACATTTTATTGTTTTGAAAATGTGCTTTGAAAATACATGCTTTGAGTCTCCCCTACCTTCGCTCTCTGCGCTAAGTCACTCCCCCTTCAGAGCGCTATCACATTACAGTCAGCGTGCATCCCACTAATGAAGCTACTGCACATCACATCAGGTTTGTGAAGTTGCTGTGCAGTTTTGTATCTTGTATTTGTATATTTATGGAGAATTGTCGTGTGGGAGCATGGCTGACATAGGCTTGTGGGCGGAGCCTTGTACAGAATTTTACATTTAACCGTAAGGAGGGTTTGAATAGGGCCCAAGTGAGATTGCTATATTTCTCAAACATGCATGGATGACATCTAAAAGCTCTTCAGGCATGTTTTTAATGAGGGAACAACATTATAACAAACAAGAAAGCTCCATAAAGTCGATTTTGCATAAAACCCCCTCTTTAAGGAGTTTATTTCATTAGATTTTTATCAAATGAAATTGTAATCAAGCATCACAATTTTCACATTTTTCAACCTTAATTTTAACCTATTACAAACAAGGAAGAGAAAAGAAAAAGAACCGACTGGATAAACTGTATTAACTTTAAACTCTCATAACACCGAGCGACCAAATCCAAAGGAAGCCATTTTGGGTCTGAAGGACGATTATAAAGGCCATATCAGAAGCAGGACAACCAATAGTGGAATGCGTTTAACAAAATTCAAAAATAAACTTCATATCAGGGGAGATTTACAAGTATTTGGCAAATAACTGAACAAATATAATAAAATTGGCAGAAAATGATGACATTATGACTGGTGCGGTCAGTGGTGCCATTGGTACACTGCAAAAAAATGAATATTGTTAAAATAAAAAAAAACAAAAAAAAAAAAACAAAACTAGTTGACAAATTTAAATCAGTTAAACGTGCACTATGTATCTCTTCATTTGTAACTTGTTTCCATGCAGATGTTACTCTGGAATGTCCCACAGTATATCATTAAAATATCTCCATACACGCACATTTGACTCCACAAGACCAAGTTACGGTTCACATCTGGCAAACCCACTCACTGTAAGAACGAATACATTTATCTCCTTGGAGACAAGCAGGTTGCGGATATCCCAGCTGAAAAGTTACACATTGCACCTTTAAATTAATATATGCAAGTCAACAGGTCTATCATTAATGCAGTGTAGCATTTTTAAGACTCCTGTGTACCCCAACTATTTTTTTTAAGTTGTAGTTGCTTCTGTAAAAGTGCTTCATATTGGACTTTCTATTGTTAAGCCTGTAGTCAATGATTGATTTATAGAAAAGAAAAGTGCTTTCTATAAAATGAAAAAGTGTGAATGTGAATAATGGTAAAGAGGGAAATGGCAGTGCTGTGGCTACATGTGCTGCTTAGCTAAAACGAACGAGCTTTTACCCATCAAGTGCTATAACAGTGAATTATAATGAACCTTTTCCCACAATGCACCTCTCCCATCCATCACCGTGTCAGACGGGGCCGTGAATGTTAATGTAAGTTTGACAAGACGCGGCAACTGATTTCTATTCTAAGAGGGTTCAATCATGTAGGTTTTATTTAAGCAAAAGTGGGACAAGAGCGCTGGTCTCACTATAGAGCCAGGAAGGGCATCTGAGCTAAAATATATGGTAGAGGTTTAGTCTTGGTTTAGTCCTTGATTCATTCCCTGCTGTAGTCCTGATTTAGACTTATTTTTTACTCTTGGTTTCGTCCTGGTTTAGACTGGTTTAGACTGGTTTGGTTCTTCTCCTGGTTTAGTCCTTGCAGTCCTGGTTTAATTCAGGCCTTGGTTTAGTCCTTGGTTTAGTTCTTTTTTAGTCTTTGGTTTAGCTGTAGTCTTGTATTAGATTTGTTTTAGACTTGGTTTGGTCCTGGTTTAGTCCATGGTTTGGTCCATGGATTAGTCCTGGTTTAGTCCTGGTTTAGTCCTGGTTTAGTCCTTTGTTTATTCTTGGTTTAGTCCTTTGTTTATTCTTGGTTTAGTACTAGTTTCGTCTTTGGTGTAGTCCTGCTTTAGTCTTGGTTTAGTCCTGGTTTAGTCCTGGTTTAGTTCTGGTTTAGTCCTTGACTAAGCCCTTGTTTTAATTTTGGTGTAGTCCTGGTTTAGTCCTGGTTTAGACTTGGTTTAGTCTTGGTGTAGTCCTGGTTTAGTTATGGTTTAGTTCTTGACTATGTCCTTGTTTTAATTTTGGTTTAGTCCTGGTTTAGCCTTGGTTTAGTCCTTATTTTTCACTTGTTCTGATTGAATCTACTTATCTACTTTAGTTTGTAGTACAAAAGGTTTCATGTAATACAAACTTTATAATAACTCATCTTTGTCCAAGTTTGTTTAAAAAATACACAAAATCTTTACTTGTTTAAATTGATAACTGAACTGCTTATTGTGAAAATGACCAGTCTCCATTCACTCGTCTACCCCGTTCATTGGACAGGAGAGGCTACACTGTGGTAAAGCAGGGCAGCTCACTGTTAACTACATGTTCCCATGAATCTAAACAAACATGCATTGGGCGAGATGTAGGCGATAATAAATGTAAAGATGTGGAGTCGTGGGCGGACGGGCGCGAAGGGGCACGCCATCCAACTGAAAACATGAGCTGAATTTTAAACCCAATCGGGTCAGTGTTATCTGAACGCCTATTGCATCAGATCACTGTATACACTGAGTTTGCATGGACGTGGAAAATAGACTGGGGATTAAGGGCTTAAACAAAGGACAAAGGGGTAGTCCTAGTTTTGTCCTTGGTGTAGACCTGGTTTAGTATTGGTTATGTACTTGGTATGGTAAGTGTGGTTTTGTGTAGGTTTAGTTCTGGTTTAGTCCCGGTTTAGTCCTTGGTTTAGTCATGCAAGTCCTTGGTTTTGACCTGGTTCAGTTAATGTTTAGTCTCGGTTCAGTCCTAGGTATAGTGCTGGTTTAGTCTTGGTTTAGTCTTGGTTTGGTCCTGAATTAGTCCTTGGTTTAGTCCTCTTGCATCAGATCAGCACATACATTGAGTTTGGATGGAGAAAGACATTGAGAGATTAAACATAGGGCAAGAGTTTAGTCTTGGTTTTGTCCCTGTTTAGTCCTGGTTCAGTCTTGGTTTAGTCCTCCATGAGTCTATGTTTAGTCCTGGTTTGGTCCTGATTTAATCTGTATTTACTCCTGGTCTAGTTTTGGTTTAGTCTGAGAAATCCCGCTCACATGGGCTGAATTTTAAATGTGTTCAGGTCAGTGTTATCTGAAAGCCTCTTGCGTTATGGAAATAAAATGATGTATGTTGTAGAGGGAATGGGATCTGTGTGGAAAATAGGATTTGGAGATTAAGGGTTTAAACATAGGGCAAAGATAGGAAATTTGAATTGTGCAGTAGGAAAATATGGAATAACATGTGATTTATAATGCCAGTTTTGTAAAATCAGTTCTCATCCCGAAGTGTAATGAAGCAATGGCTCTTCATCGCTAAAATATCTAATTCTAATCTAATTGCTTTATTTTATCATTAGTATTGTTTAAACCTAAAATAATGGAATAAAAACTATATATTTTTTTACTATTATGCTAATAGTTTGCTAATTTTACAGAAAGTGTCTCAGTGCTAATTAAAGCTTTACTATATAACATTTCTGGTGGATCTGCTACCTGCAATTCTCCATGAACATGTTAATTTTCCTAGAATGTTCAATATTATGGCATTAAATAAACATACCTATCTCTATGGAGACAAGCATGTGACACTCGAAGGCAAAGGTACCAGTCCAGTCAGATCTGTGGAGAGGCTGGGGTCACCTCCACCTCACAGTAAGAATCCATGTTATTCAAGATATTGGTTTTATATATATATTTTATATATTCAGTAAAAACACATGTAATTAAATAACTGAAAGAGAAATAAGGCAAAGCGGTAGTATCTCCACGGAGAGAAGCCGCCGCCCTCCAGAAAAGTTACAGATTGCATCTTTAATCATGTTTAAGCTCAGTTGTTAAGTGCAATGTTGTAAATAGACTGATTCACATGTTTTTGTGAATATAAAACTTCCATAACAATGACAATATTTCATTATATTTCTATTATTGCCTTATTTGTTTACTCCTCAGTCACTAACCCATATTTACACATAGGCAGAGTGTCTGGAGGTTTGAACCGACAACCCTCCAGTGATGGGGCAAATGGTTACCCATTGTGCCACTCTCTTGCCAAGTTGAGGCCTTGACTTGATTCTGCTTTTAACTGGATTATAACTTTTTTTTCCCAATCGCAACTTGCTTTTGTTTAAATATAGATGATTTCCCTTTGCCTAATACAAACTGTTTTCTTGGTCACCTGGCAGTTGATTTAGCTTGAAAGAAGAAATACTGATCTAAACTTGTCAGAAAAATTTAAAAACCAAGTAAGTTAACGATTGCACTAGTTTTGATCCATGTTATAATGTTGTGTCCTCGTCCCAAACATACATGGTGTTGTGTTTTGTTTCATTCACACATGTTTAACACACACATCCTGCTTATTAAGGCTGAGTTCTTCTCTCAAACAGAAAACACTCCTGTTCCTGTTTGTGATGTCATGTGGTAATACAGGAAATGCTTCACTGTGTTTTTAAACTTCATACACCTGCACTACAATTATTGTGATCATTTCAGCCTTGGATTTGCCTAACTCGCCTGAAGTTATGGCTGTTGTTTTAGCCTCATTGAAACAGCTCACTCCTCGGTGCACCAGTAGATACTGGAGACGTTCTATCGACAATCACAACTGTACAAAAGGTAAAACTAAAATATTCAAAAATAAAAGCAACAACTTCAGGTTATTCTAGAGTATTGGAGAATAAAGCATGTCAGTTGAGGCTAAAAATAGCTGTTAACCTTAAAACTACCTAATGATGTCACAAGGTGAAACTGACCATTTTGAGCTTTGGGGACGCAAACAGCCTAATAATCCAGGATTACTCAAAGATGTATGAATAAAACAAAACACAACTCTAGGTATGTTTTTGATGAGGTAAAAACATTCTAACATGCCTTAAAGCTCAGAAGAGTTAAATTTCCGTAATATAAGAACCAGGAAAGCTTAAAATGTGCACAAAATCTTCAAAATCTTGCTAAATCAAACTTTTGACTGAATACATACATATAATCCAAATAGTCAAAATACATGCATTGTTATATTTTTGTGTGTTTGGAGACTCATTGCTGAATTACACTTTGGGATAATTTGTACTATTTTTGACACATCGCAAACTCCAACCTCCATGTTTTTGAAATGGACAATTCATGAAGTCAGTAATACTCAACATATAAATATATTTGTTCTCATCTCATTACGGGGAGCAAAATGAGGGAAATGTATATATTTCCGGGGACAGGTTCAATGTTATATCAAAGAGCTTTGGCAAATAACTTCATTCGCACCAACAATGTTCAAATTCAGTCCCATTTGTGAACAATATTAGGCGATCTCCACAAAATGGCCGCCACTCAACGATCAAACAGATCAAGAACAGAACAGGCAGAGAAGTGTCCCGAGCAGCCAAAAAAAAGGGAAAAATGAAACGATTTTGCTCATAAAAATACTAGATTAGTTAGTTGCTAGTTCATGTTGCCTCCTTACACCATTCAAATAGGTTGCGTTCACGTAGAATTTGATGATGTCCTAATTTCAGATGGAGAGCAGAGGCCTATGTAACTCTTTGGGAGATTCACTGTGTTTTAAAGAGACATCAAAAACTTACGATCAACAAATATTGAATCGGATCATTATTTGTCAGGGATTGGCTCCACAAACTTTAAAGTCCTTTCAACTGACAACAATCACGTCTTTGGTGTGTTGAGTAATGGCACCTCTTTCTGTAGCAGTGGTGAAAAAATAATTTCACTTTTTATTTTGCCAGTTTTAGTTCCTTGTGGATAGGCCCAGTGATTACAGAGATATTAACCACGAACCAGGTCAACAAATCTGCAATCTGACAGTTAAACAACAAACTCCACCACAGAATTCTGACCATCCTCCAGCTCCGTTTTAAACTATAAAGTTGTTAAGTGATGATGTCACTTCCAAGTCCAACCAGAAACTTGACAGCTGATTTCCAGTTTTGTTTTTGCTCCTTATTAATCAAACAAGAGACAATTACCTTTCAAAAGTGTATATTTTATAATCACAAATTGTATCAAATAATGTATTAATAATCTAGGGTAACACAGGATTACCACTGTGTATCTCACTAACTGCCGCTTAGCGCTAATGCTAGCCTAGCCTAGCTTCATACCTCAACCCCCCTCGTACACTTTATCACAGTTATAACCATAGATCCATATTTATAAACTTGGCTGTGTCCGAATGTCCACATTATTCCCTACTTAGGGCACTATTTAGGGGTCATGCCATTTGTAGTGGTGTCCGAATGACCAAGCAATGAAAAAGTAATGCACTCAAAATTTCCCACAATGCAGCTTGAAAAGTAGTGGGCATCGGTGGTCACTAGACTGGTCAATATAGACCACAATGCACTGCAATAGTACAGGCCTATGTAGTGAATGAGGAGTTAGGGACTAGAGTGGACATTCAGACACATTCAGACCCTTGCTAGCTTTAAACGACTGCAGTCTCTTTTTAATGTGAGATGCGTCGTTGCTAAAAAAAGAGGAAATTGTAATCGTGTTCATTGTTTTCAATCAGCTGATGGACCCGGAAGTGACATCACACTTACCAGCTCTATGGGGAGTCTGCAGTGTTGTGATGTCATGTGAACGCAGCTTATTTTTGGACACTGATGAAGTCACGATGCTCCTGGTTCTTCATGGTCCAATCGTATCGAACGTGGCCAGATCTGACATAGAGTTTGCAGAGTTTGTAATAATTAAGGCCACAGTATGTAACTTTTTAGCCCCAAAAAATTACTCAAATAAAAGCATGCGTTTCTTTTTTTCATTTTGGTTCTTTGTATTGCACTTAAAAACTTGCATCCTTACTGTGAGAAGGCTTGCATCTCCACAAACCTGACTCTTATTTGGCCTGGAGGAGGGCCTGCACCTGCTAATCTCCATGTAAGTGTTGTTCCTTTGGCTATAATCTTACACATATTGGCATAAAATGTATCTTTCTCCATAGAGAATGTTTCAAAGTATGGTTTTCTATTTCTATGGAATCATGCAGGTGACTTTCCACATCCAGAAAGTTACATACTGTACCTTTAAATGTTACTTCAAATAATAATTTCTCAACATGTAGATTGCTATTTGTACATTTTGTTCATTATAAACCCCAATGTTTAGAAAATTCAAAACTGCAGAATGGAAAAGTCCCACCTCTCCATAGTGTCATTTTCATCGTAGTGTGATTGGTCACAGAGACCTGGAAAGGCAGCCACATTTTGTCATTTTGCCCCAAGGCAATGGTGAGTTCAGACCCAATTCATCATAATCACAAGTTAGATTTTTAGTATCATTATTCACTGCACTATGAAAATCTGCAAACTCTACTGTGTCCTGGCCCCATTCTTTTGGACCTGCTCCTTCTCTCTGTGGCTCTTGTTGCTCTTGTGTCTGTCCTCCCGCAGTGACGCTGGGCTCCAGCGGGGGGCAGTGTTCAGTGGGATGTCCCGTCACAGACAGGACTCGCGGGACTCTGTGTCGGTCTGTAGACCCCGGTCCGGCTCCGAGTGGGTCCCATTGTGGAGCGTTGAATACCTGAAACACACAGGGAAATGTTACCAGACTACAAGACTAAACCAGGACTGAACCAGGACTGAACCAGGACTGAACCAGGACTGAACCAGGACTGAACCAGGACTGAACCAGGAGTGAACCAGGACTGAACCAGGACTGAACCAGGACTGAACCAGGACTGAACCAGGACTGAACCAGGACTGAACCAGGACTGAACCAGGACTGAACCAGGACTGAACCAGGACTGAACCAGGACTGAACCAGGAGTGAACCAGGAGTAAACCAAGACTGAACCAAGACTGAACCAAGACTGAACCAAGACTGAACCAGGGCTAAACCAGGACTAAACCAAGACTAAATCAGCTCTGAGTGGGTGCCACCATGGAGCACTGAATACCTGAAACACACAGGGAAGTGTTATCAGGTTTAAACAAGGAGTAAACAAGGACTAAACCAGGACTAAACCAGGACTAAACCAGGGACTAAAGCAGGACCAAACGAAAGACTAAACCAAAGACTAAACCAAGACTAAAACAGCCCTGAATGAGTCTCATTGTGGAGAACTGAATACTTGAAACATACAGGAAAATGTTAGCAGACGACAGGACTAAACCAGGACCGAACCAGGACTAAATCAGGACTGAACCAAGACTAAACCAGGCGTAAACCAGGGACTAAACCAGGACAAAATCAGGACTAAACCAGGATCAAACCAAAGACTAAACCAAGGCTAAAACACCAGCGAGTGGGTCCCACTGTGGAGCACTGAAGTGTATGTGAACTATGTAACTATTGATTTGTATGTAAATTGTCTCATTTGTGCTTTGATGACATAAATGCAGGGATTCTGTTTTAGAAGTCGTTGCTACTTTCTATCCAATCAAAACTGCACGTAGGCTTAGGGAATGTGCAATAGGCTCTGCAACACAGCAACACACTAGCTAGCTCACGGTGGCTCAAAGCTAACAGTCACAACAATTGGAAAACATAAAATAAACAACATATTAAAATTCAAATTAATTAAAATAAAGACTACACAATTATTTTTATTTATAGAATAAAGTTGGTGGCACTGTTTTAATATTTATTATGCCAGAAAATTAGCATTAGTGTTAGCATTGAGACACACATTGTGACATCTTCCCGCAGATCCTTGTCCACTGCCTGATCTTTAAATATTTATTAATTTTAGCGTGACTCGGCAAAAACCTAGAGGTAAAGATAGAGATAAAATTGGACAGGAGGTAGTGATGCTAACAATGAGGTTGCCAGGTGCTATTCTGCACAGAGCCTGTCACTAATAGAACATAAGAGTGACTTAAAGGTCCCTGATGGTGTATTACTCGTAGTTACTCTTGGTCTCTTATTTATTTATGTTCAGTGGTAGATGTTGTTTGTATGGGCTTATGTTGTTGTGATGTATTTTCTCTGTGTTAAAGCATGTGACCCCATGCCATGATAAGGATTACCTTATCTTATCAGTAGTTTTCAACTTTTTCCCAACTTTTTTGCCACAAACTGCTACTTAACTGATGGAAAATGATACTGAAAATTTACTATCCTATCAAACAAAGTAATAATTAGAAAAACATCAAAAAAATCTGTATTATGCAATATATTGTCAACTAATAGTGCTCGGAATGGTGAAAAAACGTCCGTTACCATGGAAATCTGCCATGTTTGTAGCAGTAGTGCAAGTACAGATATATTAGCCAAAACAACAGTAAAACAAAAGGGCGATGAAACAACCTGATAAACTGCTGGGTCACTACTATAGACTGTATAAAGAAGTGGACTAAGTGAGTGTGACATCACCCATAGCGTTCAGCTCCAGTCAAATGAAGCTCATCGAGGCTAGAAGTTACAGAGGCCAATTTGGAGCCAAGTTGCATATTTGGAATTCCAATCACGAATATCATAGCAACCAAAGAGCCAATCTGGAGCAAGGCTGTTGAAGGTAATGCCTCTTCCCACCCGCACAGTTGATATGGCAGGGGGCGGGCACTTAGCAATGCTGTCAATCAAACCTGTTGCCAACGCTAGCAGGAGCAACCTCGGGGAAAGAAGGCACCTGATTTGTCTGTTATTAATGTTCATATCTTGACCAGGATCATGTAGAGCGGGTTAATACGAATATTTTAAGACCAAAATGACGAACCTGACAGCAGCAGTTACAATTTTAAGACAAAATGACGAACCTGACAGCAGCAGTTACAGAGAGAGGGGCCACAGTTTTCTAATGTAACGTGAATTGGAGCCAGAGTCGATGGAGCTGGAATTGATCACTTCCAATTTGGACCACAGCAGCAAGCAAGTTAGCTATGTCCATTTATATATACAGCCTATGGTTACTGGTAAATACATTTATCTCTCTATAGAGATAGATGTATTTACCAAGAAAGAAAACATTTGAATGAACACCAAGTTTGGCATGTAGCATCTTAAAATCTCCATTGGTTTAACATTACACTCACTGAAAACTAAGAGGTGTGACATCACAATCCTGAGCTCTGCAATAAGATTAATTCCCAAGTGTTGTCATTTAAATATCAGTCACTGCCCAAACCTACCTACAATGTAGACAAGTTTTGGCCATTGCAAATTATGGTTGCTAGGTAACAACTGCCTCTACATGTTATATCTGCAGCCCGTGTCCAGCCAGGAAATACAATTCTAAACTTCACCAAAATTGAAAAAAAAAGACAAAAATAGGCAAAATTTTATTAACATCTTAAATATAATGAATAATTCATTTCACCTTTGTTTAGCAGCTTTTCAAAGATACTCTCTGCTCTGAAAAACCCACAATGTAAACAGTATGTAGACATTTAACATCACCTCTCTGCTAGCTAAAACTATTACCAGCTATTTACATAAACATAGGGTCCAAAGACACTTCCTGCTGCCAAACTAGCCGTGAAATGTACACTGAGAATATATTTGAATGTTTAGAGCTGCTAAGACGGAGGCGGTGTAATGCATAAAGTGTGGTAACAGACTAAATGGTTACCACATTGATGTAGGACCATTAGGAGTTTAGAGGATGACTGCAAATGTAAGCAGAGATGCGGAAGAGTTGTGAGTTTAAAGTGCATATAGGTTAGACTATTTTAGTTAACATAATTATATTTAAGATTGAACAAAAATATTAAATCGTTTTTTGTTTTTTTTTAATAGTTTGACCATTGGGCTGAAGTTGGGGTGAAGAAATGTTAACATTTGACTTAAATCTGTAATGTTAAATACATGATCCCCTGCATTTCAGAACATGCATAGCTAAACTACAGGGATAGCAGCTTTTCTCATTAGATCTGTTTCAGTCTAGTTTTGACATTGGTCTAAACAGTTCTGGTTTAGTCTCTTTTTTAGGTCCGAATCAGCCTCCTCAGTCCTGGTTTAATCTTGGTTTGGTCTCAGTTTTGGTCCAGTTTAACCCAGAAAGATATATCTAATTCAGCTTTACCATAATTTCAGGTTACACCATTGACTGGTCACATTATTAGGCAACACCAGCTCAGGTGCTCTTAGTTCACAGAGCACTGCAGCTTATCGCTGAAAAACCAGGAAGTGTTTTAGAGGCGGAGCAATATTACAAATCTGCTGCTTCACAAGAAACGAAACTAAAGAGAGAGACAGGAGCTGGTGTCGAGTGTCTGCTCAAACCAGGATCAAACCGACCACTTTAAACGTCTATATACAACAACTCAGATATCAGGTGAGCAACAATTTATAGTATTATGTTAACAACAGTGTTTTAGTAGTATGCTAATAGGTGTGAGAGCTCCCATTAGGGGACTGAATGATTATGCTAAGTTTGACTCAGGCACAGTTCACATTTAGTGCAGCTCACTAGACGTAGCCTACAAACAGAAACTGTAAACAGACAGGTGTGTTAGTTTCAGTGTAGTCAGCTCCTCCCTTCAGACAGATATAAGGCTGTGTCCACCAGTGATCTGACCAGAGCTGAAGAAGCTGCTTGGATGAGCAGCCAAACGTCTTCACTCCTACAACTTTTTGTCCAGTTGAAAGGTTTGAATTTTGCTTTTACGATAGTGTTTTAGTTTCAGCTGCCTTTCGACTCAACTCCTTTTTCACCACAACAGTCCGAAACAGCGACCGCATCGCTGCAGACGCTGCACTGATCTGCCTACCGCCAGTCTCTCACTCCATCCATCCTTCACTCGTGAACCAAGACCCTGAGATACCACTGCGCGCACATCTAGTATGGGGCGCAGCGCGCCTCTTTTTAGGCACAAGGAAATATCTCGAATAGAAGCCTGCCTAGCATTGCTCTGGAGGCACTATTCTTATTGCACCCTTGCTTCTAATTACCTCTACAGGATTAAAGCCTCTTCTTCCCTTGGTCACAGTCTTCAGAATCCAGTCCGATGCTCCATACCTGCGCCACGGTGAGGCGTGGCGCACAAGCGGAGCTCCACAGTGGAGGTGGGCACGCTCTCTGTGTCCATTAGCAGGGACAGGAGAGGAGCGGAAGCCTGCTACTCCATTAGTGGTGCAATGGCTCCCTCTAGGGCAGACCTGGGCATTTTACGGCTCGCGGGCCGCATCCGGCCCTTTGGTTCATTCTGACTAGCCCGCGTAAGGTTAATTAATTAATTGCAAAATGAACGTATTTTCTAATTTTACCTCATGCATGGACTGAATGTGCATTGCTTTTATTTTGAAGTTGTGTTCAACAAAACGCAATGCGCGTGACCTGTTGCAAGCGCGGAACCACAGATTTTTTAAAATATTATTTAGTATAAGGTATAAGGTAGGTAGTATAAGGTAGTATAAGTATAAGGTAGTATTAGTATATGGAAGACTTTAGCCCCCAAAATGTCCACAAAAAGAAGAAAGGTAGATGCCGAATGCAGGGCTTTCAACAAAACATGGACTGCTAAGTATTTATTTACTCATTTATTTAGTCAGAGATAAAGCCGTGTGTTTAGTTTGCGGAGCAGATCGCCGTGTTCAAAGACTACAGTTTGAGTCGGCATTACCAGACGAAGCACGCTGAGAAATACCGAAAGTTTACTAACATCGGAAGCTTTGCTGGACAAGAGCTGTGATGTCCGTGACACAGCCCAGTTACTCGTATTCGTCCGCGGGATAACGGACTTCACGATCACGAGGACAGGGCGTGATTTATTCACGGAGGTAAATACGTGCATGGATGAAGTTTAACTAATCCAGGTATAGATCCTCTCTCACCAATGATCATGTGTCAGCTGTGTTTCGCATCTCCACCTCAGACATTCAACCTGACTTTGATGCACTTGTTAAAGACCAACAGAGACTAGATTTCTCTCACTGAACAAATAAAAAGAGCTGAAAAACACCAAATGAGGTGATTAGACTACAAATGTGGGCATCATTATTATCATTATTAATATGATGTATCTTGCTTAATATTTGGAGCAGAAAGACAATATTGTGGTGTCTTTATTGTGTTTTGGGGTGAAAGTGACTGAAAAAAATGGTACAAACGTTTACATTTTGTTAACCATTGTTTCGGGAAATTTGATTGAATAAATGACATTTTTTGTAAGGCAACCTTGCTTTTTCCATATTCTTACCAGTCTAAGCAGCTTGTAAAAACAATGCTATGTACTGCTTAATATAAAGACAATAAAGATACAATTAATATTATGCAGAATTTAGTTCAGCCTTTTGGTCCAGCCCTCCACAAAATTTTCAGTTTCTCATGTGAGACACATCACAGGGACAGGTGAGGATGACATGCTGTTCTGTAACTCAGCCTGGTCGGCTAGGCTAGGCTCCGTATTAAAATGAGTAGCTAATAGCAGTGGCAACTGTTTGGAGACAGGTCTGCCACTAAACCCAGATACGGCAAAGTGATTATAGGTTACTGTTCGCCGGCAGAGTGATTAGCTCCCTGTATGAACAGTTAAACTAAGCCTGTTAACCCTACTCTGGGATGCTCTTATAGAAGGAGGAAGTCCCTCCTCCTCTGTGGAGCATACGTTATGTCTGCCAGCCAGTCACAGACTGCCGTGGTGTTACAGGGTTTCTGGGGGTCCATTTTAGAGAGCTGACCCATATGTGAGATACCAAAACAAATGAACACATTTCCTCTGTTTCTGCAGGATGGCGAGTGTGAGCTGTGTGCTGTCTGAGGACCAGTTCCTCTGCTCCATCTGTCTGGAGGTCTTCACTGACCCAGTGACCACTCCCTGTGGTCACAGCTTCTGCTGCACCTGCATCAACAAACACTGGGACAACTCTGTGCACTGCCGCTGCCCTGTCTGTAAAGAGGAGTTCAGCTCCAGACCAATGTTAAAGACCAACACTTTTATGTTAGAGATGGTGTCTGAGTTTAAAAGTAAACCAAGAGGTGAAGAGCTGAATGCAGCAGAGTCAGGAGTCATGTGTGACGTGTGCCCTGACCCAAAGCTGCAGGCGCTGAAGTCCTGCCTCATGTGTCAGACCTCTTACTGCCACCTCCACCTGCAGCCCCACCTCACAGTGCCCCGCCTACAGAAGCACCGGATCATCGCCGCGGTGACCGACCTGGAGGAGCGGATCTGTACTGAGCACGATCGGCCTATGGAGTTCTACTGCAGAGACCACGCTGAGATTGTTTGTGTTGAGTGCAGTTACACAGAGCACAGAGACCACAACATGGTCCCACTGAAGGAGCAGTGTGAGGAGCAGCACAAACATCTGCAGCAGGAGATACAGGAGAGAAGAGAGAAACTCAAGGAAATCCAGAGGTCTGTGGAGGTCAGTCAGAAGAACGCAGACAGAGAAATGAAGAAGGGGGTGGAGTTCTTCAATGATCTGATGAAGTGTGTTCAACACAGTCTGGATCAGTTTAAACTAAGCATCAAACAGAAACAGGAGGAAATAAAGGAAGAGGCAGAAGAGTTAATATTAAGTATAAAGTCTGAAATCTCTGCACTGGAGCAGAGACAAGCTGAGATGGAAGAGATCTGGAGTTCTGATGACTATTTTCAGTTTGTCCAAACCTTCACTTCAGTCAAACCTGCTCCAGAGCTGCAGGACTGGACAGAGACGTCTGTGAGGGCTCCATCGTACAAGGGCAGAGTCACCAAGGCTGTGTCCGAGCTACAAAACACAAAGCTCATGCCAAAAATAAAGGAACTTATAGATGATGTTTTCAAACAAGCAAAGAAGCATTCAGTCATTGTGACTCTAGATCCAGATACAGCTCATCCAAACTTATATCTGTCTCAGGATTACAAACTGGTGAAATGCTTAAATCAAAAAAATAATCTTCCTAACACCCCTAAGAGATTTTCAACTTTGTTGTATGTTTTAGGAAAAGAAAAATTTTCTTCTGGCAAGTTTTATTTTGAAGTTCAAGTTACAAGAAAGACATCCTGGTTTTTAGGAGTGACCGAGGAGTCAGTGAACAGAAAAGTGGGCTCTGGGGACATGACACTGAAAAATGGATATGGGTACATATGTGGGAGGAGTCACAATGTGCCTCTGTGGTCTGCTGTGGAGAAGGTCGGGGTGTTTGTGGACTATGGCCACGGTTTGATCTGTTTTTTTGATGCAGAAACTTCAGCTCTCATCCACTGCATCACTGACTGTCGCTTCACTGAAAACATCCTTCCCCTCTTCAGTCCTGGACACAATGACTTCGGCAACAACTCTGCTCCTCTGATACTCACTCCTGTCTGTATTTAGTGTCTTTCCATAAAGACTATTTCAATGGCATCTTGAATGTTATGCATTATTTACTTCTGTGCCATATTTAAAAATATTATACATTTGATCAGAAATTCAAAAAAACATTATCTTTGAAGATAGCTTTAATGTATGAATAGGCCACTCCTATCCTAAGTACACAGTACTTCAGGAATACTGTATATTCCTAAAAGTAAAGGCATAATGTAGGTTTTGTTTTGGTCAATGTGGTGGTTAATATGTATGGGTATTTAAAATGCAAAAATCAAACTAAAAAGCCATTCAATTCAATGGCCCTCAATTACTAACACTGCAGTGAAAAGGGTGTATATTTGTGCGTACATTTGTGTGTATATTTGTGTGTATATTTGTGCGTACGTTTGTGCGTACAGCTGACGCCGCATGGTATTTATGAACATGTGCACACAGATCTGATCCAGCCGTACGCACGAGTAGCTGGTGATAAGTGCGGCGGCAGACAACGCCCCAAAATATTCATGTTTGAAGTGGCCTCACATTTACAGCATGAGGGCACGGAATACGGTAAAATGCTGCGTTTATCAGAAGAGGAAATATGTTGTTTTGGTTCATTGTAAAATGTAGAAAATATGTGATATTGTAGAAAACAAATCTTAATCCTAAAAAAATACAAAAAAACATCAACTTCCAAAACACTATGGTTCAACAGTGTGGTCTATATGCGATAGGTGTGAGAAATGCGCTCCAGTCGGACTCGATCCAAACCCAGAGCCTGAACCAGCGGAGAGTGGCTCTGGTTCAGGCCGAGCTCAGATGAGTTGGAGCGGGGAGTGGTGTGGTGCCTCAGGATGAGCAGTGCTTCCCCCCAGGAAGAACCAAGTGCACGGAGGAAGACTGCTTCTGCTCTGGGTTGATGTGCAGAGAGTGGTGTCCAAAGTTATGCATGTGGCTGTTTACTACATAAATCCATAACTCATGATGATACTTGATGTGGTTTAAAGTTTAAAAAGCATAGCCTCAACAATAGTTAATGAGCAAACATGCTTATGATTGCCAAACTACAATAATGAAACTACATTTTTGAGCTGCAGTTAAAAGCTGTTTTATGGTGCAGTTTGGCGCTAAATATACACACCAATTTTGCTGTATGGACGTTTCATAAGTGAGGGCCAACGTCTCTGCTGGAATCAATTTGTTGATAAAAACTTGCCCCAAATCTAATGAAAAAATAAAAAGCAACCAACAAGTGAAACAAGTCTTCATTTTTTGGGTCTGTACAAACACATGATTGGCTTTGAGGTCTTAAAAACACACGATTGCCTTGGTCCATGAATCCTCTACTTCACATTGTGTTATTTTTGTCCACCACTACACTTGTTCCCAAACGTCTCTGTATCCAATCTAACTTCCCGTTTCTATAATTGAGGTGAGGACTCGGGCTCTGTCCCTTTCACCTGCTCCTGTTGGGGCAGAACCAGTGCTTAGCTCTGCATATTCGCTCTCTGTCCAGTCTCCACTCAGAGTCACTCAGGGTCACAGGCAAAGATGCTTTAAACATTACCATAAATATACACTTTTTGTTTTCCTGCTTGGGGACATCCTGGAGTCACAGCCATCTTTCTAAAGGCTATTTTTGTCCTTAAAAGATCTTATAGCGAGTGAATATACTACAGAGGAATGAAACCTTTAAAATTGTGATAGATCTTCTATGCTGTCTTGGGATATATTTAAATATGCTTTAGTTTTTTAGCTTAAAGAGGGAGTCTTATGCAAAATCGACTTCCATGCATGAGTATTTTAGCGATCTCTCCTGGGCCCTATCTGAACCCTCCTTACGGTTAGCTAAGTCCAATGCTCCACCCACAAGCCTACGTCAACCACGCTCCCACACAACAATTCTCCATAAATAAAACAATACACTACAGCTTTACAAACCTGATGCAATGTGCAGTAGTTTCGACTCAATGAAAATACGTTATGTGTTAGCAATTTATACCCCATAGAAGTGTAACGCCCACTCTTTAAGACAAACCAATGAACACGTAAGAGAAACTTAAAGAGTAACTGTTGGGACGTAACATCTGATTTATAATTGAAAGTGAAAGTAATTGAAAGGACAAAATATTAAATAATGCAAAAAAATCTGGTATTTTCAAAGGATAGAGACAAATATGAGAAAAACCCTATCTGAAGGAGCGGCGCAAGAAACACAAGTTTATGTACATTTTTAAAACGTTTTTAATTTTAACCCCAGTGAGTCTGGGGAAGTACTCCCTTCCCGGGTGGTCTGGCTCTCTCACAGACTTAATGCACGATGTTTAATATCATACTGTGCAACTATACAAAACTAGTGCATTAATAAATCTTAAGAAATCTTGAATACTGCATAACACAGGAGCTGGACATAAGAAAAAGAAATATTCTGTGTTTTACAACGTTTAGCCTCTGCTTTAAATCTAATCCTAAATTACAGATGTTATCACCACAACACTTTTTATTTGGTGAGTGACACTTTGCTGATACGGCTTTAATCCCACAGGCACCGACTGAAGCTGAGGAGGAGAGAGGAATCAGGAACGCTGGAGTAATATAGCAAACATAAACTGTATATATAAATGGACATAGTTAACCCGCTAACCGCCACGTGCCAAACAGGAAGTGAGCACTTTCTATAAAAAAACAGTCGCCCCGCTGTCTGTAATCACTGCTATCGGCCTCATCATTTTGGTCTTAAAATGTTCATATTGCCCTGTTCTACATGATCCTACGAGTTTATTTAGCTATTTTTTCTTCAAATCAAGATATGAACATTAATAACAGACCAATCCGGTGCCTGCTTTCCCCCGTGGTTGTTCCCGCTGATAGCAAGTTTTATTTTGAGTGGATAAGAAGTTTTACTGATTTAAGGCTAAACAATTTTTATGGCTAACAAATTTGTGATTCTGCCTAAATGTGTCTGATCTGTGCTGCTGTCTTGGCCAGGACAAACTGATTAGTGATCTCAAAGGAACTTTCCTGGTTAAATAAAGATTAAATAAAAAATAAATAAATACATAAATACACAAATACTTATGATGGTAACTTCACTTATCGCAGTTACACTCTGGAGCTCCACCTTTGTAGCCACAGCTGCCCTGGGACTGAGTGAATGAGACATGGCTAACATTCTGCGCAACAAACTAGTATTTCTATTCATTATTTACTGTTGTGTTAAAGGACCTGCACTAGATTTTTCCCCCATGTATTTGAGCAAGATGTGCCTCAGTACAGATATACTGTATAAGCAGATTCTGAGGTTGAAATAAGTCAGCTGTGTAAGTGTTTTATTGGCAGATAATCAGGAAGTGTGAGGTTAGCATGTTAGTTGTTGTTAGCATTTCTGTGACAACAAAACCCCTCTGCGGTCTCTGAAAGTTGTGAAAAGTGCTTCTAACTTCATCTCTGTGAATAATTAAGATGCTCTGAATGCATAAGGTAAGTGAGGAATAACTTTGGTCCACTGCAAACCGTTTAAAATGAACTAGTTTTGTTTTTCACGTTTTTAAGACAGCAAAAATCAGGTACAATGCCTTTAGGTTACTGTTGAATATTCATACTACAAAATCAGCCCATTAGAGATTACATTTTGAGGCATATTACTAAAAAAATGACTTTGATTTAATGATTTGAGGTCAGTGTAGGACACACTTTGTTCGAATTCAGTTACAAATAATAATGAAACCATAATGAGCATAATGAATGTGCACAATGTCCCCAACAACTTGTCAAAACAGCGGCATATTTGCATGTGATTCTTTTTGATTACAGCCCAAACATCTGCTACTGTCTGCATTCAAAAACCAGGCCAATATTCCTGCAAAAAGAAAACAAAAAAAATACACCGTTTTCCATTGATTGAGTGTCTGGGCACAGTTGTGTTGTTGGTTAGTTGGTCCATTGTAAACTCATTATGGTTTGAGTCTCATTTTACCGACCCAAAGCTGCCAATCTGAGGACATGCAGCAGTGGCAGAGTAAACAGGCTCTTTCCAGCGTCGAAAGGTTTTTAAGAATTTACCTCGGTTGAACTTTGGATGCACTGCTTGGCCTTTCATGGGTTTTTAATGGGGAAATCTCTCTGTATTGTCTAAAAATGATGGATTTTAAGATAATTTTATTTGAAATGTATTTAAAGCCAAATCATAAGAGTTTAACAACATAATAGGCTAAAGCTAAACAAGTCAAAATTTCCTATGTCTTTGAGCAAAAGTGATCGTGCCCCAGTCCAGATATATTACATAAGCAGCTCTTGAGGTCAAAATAAGTCTGCTGTGTCTGCATCTGATTATAAAGCGATTTATTGTCAGAGAAACAGGAAGTGCTAGCATAACAACATGCTAGCACTCCCCTCTTATCAACTTATTATCAAGATATTCTATTTGCAGGCTGTATGTTTACTCCTACGTTAGTTAGGTAACGGTATAAAAAAAAACAAAAAAAACAAAAAAAAAACGGGTATCATACGATTAGTGGAAAAAAAGAAAGGTACCCAGTGTCTTGCCCAAGAACACAACAACAGTATACATTGGACAAAGCTGAATATGCACTAACCTGGGTGCCATTATCCTCACATAAACTACAGCCTCACATAGGGTCTGTATTGACAAGCTCGAGTAGTGTTGGGCTGTTCTGATGTGATTGTGTCTGTGTGGTGTTTCCATAGGGTCAAAAGAGGTTTGTTCAGACTCAACTCGAATCAGACAGAGACATACTGTGGACTGCTATGAGAAAATAATGTTTGTACAGTGTGGTCTTGAGTCAAGGGGGAATTCAAATGAGGATTCAAATGAATCGATACTTTGTGAGTTGAGTTACTGTATGTTCTGAGGACAGTATTTGTCCCGTTTAAATATATATATTTTTTTTATCAAAAAGTTCTGTTTTTTGGCAGTAGTCATGACAAAGGCTAATATTAGTAAGTCCATTTGTTTTCTTCCTCTTTATCTGGGGCCCATGGAGGCAGCAGTCTGAGCAGGGAGGCCCAGACTTCCCCCTCCACACACATTTCCTCCAGCTCTTCAGGGAGGATCCTGAGGCGTTCCCAGGCCAGCCGAGAGACACAGTCCCTCCAGCGTGTCCTGGGTCGTCCCTGGGCCTCCCGGTGGAACATGCCATTTTTGTTAAAGGAACTGTATGTAGCCTGTGCTTTTTGTTTTACAAAAAGGAAGTACACACAACAGAACCTGGGCTGTCAGTGCCTAAACCTGCAGATAGAGAGATTTTCTCATTCTCAGTATATGTAGCTGCAGAGGCTCCACTAGCAATTAATGATTGACTGCAAGTGCTGGGGTTTAGGTAGGGACGATTCAGGTCAGAGAGAGTCCTGGATTTCAGGATTGAAACTGGCAACCCAACTGAGAGACCTGTGTCAGGCTCATTCTGCCTCTGATTGGATAATCATTTTGAGGAGAATTAATCCATATTGCAACTGTCATCAGTAAAAGTTGTATTTGATTTGAACACGTCTACCTCGTATCTGGGGACACAGTTAGGTCATGTTCATGAAATTCAAAACTATTTAAAACAATTCAAAAATAACTTGCATTGAAATGGCAGTATCTCCCTCATAAAAGATAATAGTCTATTATGTGAGTTCATAAAAGCTGTGGGCTGAAACAGCACGAGCAGCTTCACAGTTCGCCTTTTAGCTCCCACATGTAAACAGTCTGCTACGGCCACTTTACAGTTCACATTCACATATGTTTTATTGTTTTAATATTGGTTGCTTCTCTCTATCCCTCTCGCTGTTCTATTTCACTCTCTCTTTTTTCTTATCTTTTATCACCTGTCTTTTACCCCTCTTTACCCTACCCCTGCCCTCTTCTCTTTTCCCTCCCTCTCTCTTATCATCCCTTCCCTCTTTTCTCTCCAGTCTCTTATCTCAGTCCTCGTCTTTCTCTTCTATCTCTCCTCTGCCCCCTTCTCTCAACCTCACTCCTCTCTATCTCTGTCCACTCTGTCTTTCTTTCTCCTCAATTTTCCTCTTTCCATCTTTCACCTCTCCTCTCTCTCTTTTCCTTCCTTTCCCTCCCTCTCTCTCCCTGTATCCATCTTTCTCTTTCTCCCAACCTCCCTCCCTCTCCTCCCTCTCTCTCTCTCCACTCTTCCATCCTCTCTCTCTTCCCTTTTTGTCTTCTTCCTTCAAACCACTCCTCTCTCTCCATATTTGCCCCTCTCCTCTCTCTCTCTCCCTCCTCTCCTCCCTCTGTCCTCTCTCTCCTCTCTCCCTCATCCCTATCTTTTTTCTCTTTGTTCTCTTTTTCTCCTCTTCCCCATCTGCCAACCTCTCTCCTTCCCTCTCCTCTTTATCTCCATTCTTCTATCCCCCTCTCCATCCTTCTTTCCATCCCCTTATCCCTCCATCTCTATACCTCTTTCTCTCTATCTCCTTCTCTCCTTCCAACTCTCTCCCTTTCCCTCTCTCTCCCCCTCCCTCTTTTCCTCTCCTTCCCCCCTCTCTTTAACCCTCTTT
>KN469356.1:45924-66359 GCA_000787095.1 Periophthalmodon schlosseri
TTCTGGTCTAATTAGGCCTGTCACGATTATTACTGTTATAAATACTATTATGATGGACTTATCGTTCATAATATATGCTGGATGGGGTTTCATTCTGTGCTGTCCAGTCCTGATCTAATCCTGGTCTCATCCGTCTGGTTTACTCCTGATTTTTCCCGGTCTGGTTCTGGTCTGGTCCTGAGGTGGTCCAAGATCCCAATCTGGACCGAATAAACTCCGGACATGACAACGGGAAAGCCCAGCGTCTGTGGGCAGAGTTAGCGACAGGTTTTCAAACATTTGGACATTTTCTCCGAGTCGAAACCCAGAAAAAACTCACTTTTGTTTGGAAATGTGAAAGGTCCTGATATTGTTGTTGAACCGCACACTGGCCGCAGACATGTACACCGCGTTGGGGTTTAAAATGTCCCTAGGTTTATTATCAAACGCAGCCATTTTCTTCTTAAAATCCTGCATTAACTGTCTCCTCCAGCAGACACACAGAACCACATTGTTTTGTAAAGCCTGAAAAGGTCACTTGAGTTTAGCAGCAAAACAGTTTGTTCATAAGATGTGCCGGAAAAGAATTGGTTTTGCATTATCATTTTGGTTGAGGCATAGTCCATTTATTGCAAGTATGTTTTACAATATGACATTAAACCTGTCTATCTCCATGGAGACAAGCAGGCAGTGCCACCCGGCCAAGTTTACAAACCAGATCTGTGAAAAGGGTGTCGAAGGAGTGTCGAATCCCTCTAGTATAAACAAGCTAATATACTAATGCTAACAATCACGAGCATGCTAACATGTTCTTCCTGATTCTAAATAAATAAAATGCTTTATAGTTAGATGTAGACAGTACACAGTGAACTTAAAAATTGGGTACAGGCCATTTAACTGATTATTATTTCTTTTATATTACACAAATGGACTCTTGTGAGCTTTAAGCCATGTTATAATGTTTTTACCTCATCAACAACATACCTGGAGTTGTGTTTTGTTTCATTCACACATGTTTGAGTAATCCTGGATTATTAGTCTGTCTACATCTCCAAAGCTCAGAATGCTCTGTTCCAACTTGTGATGTCATGAAGTGGTACCTTCAGTTCAGTAGAGAGTGGCGATTCTATGGCTGAAATCATCCAAATGATTCTAGTGAAGGTGTATGGAGTTTAAAAACACAGTAAAGCACTTCCTGTATCAACTCATGACATCACAAGGTGGAGTGTTTTCTGTTTGAGAGAAGAACTCAGGCTAAATATGCAGGGTGTGCGAATGAAAACAACTCCAGGTCTGTTTGTAATGAGGAAACAACATTATAACATAGATCAAAAAATAGCGCCCTTTGAATTACATACATAATTTGTATTCCACTGTCTAATAAACCAAGTAATAAATGTGTTTTTAATATGAAGTGTAAATGAGGTGGACTCACTTGTACGGAGCTCAGAGCGGCTCTGCACTGCCCCCTTCAGTCACACAGGCACGGGCCTTGTGTTGCAGAACCAGAGCAGGAGCTTGGAGGCAGAGGAGCAGCCACTGGACACCCAGGGAGGAGCAGCCGAGAGCGGGCAGGAGCACAGGGCAGAGGGGGTATGGAGAGGGGAGAACCAGGGGAAGTGAGACCAAAATGTCAAGTCAAGTGGCATGGATAAATATAAAAGTTTTCATGGAATTGGAATATTTTGTTGAAGGGTAAACCATGCAACAAAGCCATGCAGAAATCCAAAAGTTACACAGAGAGATGATTTGAATATGGCCATGCAAATTTAAATTGAAAATGAAAGATGGTGAGACGGTGAAAATCATTTGTAGAAGTAAAAAGTAGGCATAATTGTGTGTTTGGGAGGGGAGGAGGAGAAGAGAGGGAGAGGGGAAGAGAGAGAAGGGAAAAACAAGGTTAGTTTTGGACTCAAGACAACCCTCAAAGGTTTATATGTATGGAGCTGTGAATGCATACAGAACAGGACATTTAAAGTGATACGACAGCTGTAGTAGTTTCCACTAATAGTTAACATAATCATATTTAAAGCTTTACTGAAAGTCTTGACTAGTTTTGTCTAGTTTTATAATTCTGATGAAGTTTATAATTTTATTTCCAGGTTGGACACGGACAGCAGATATGAGGTACTTGCACTTCTGTTACCTGGCAACCATAATGTTAACAAGGGCCAAAACTTGTCTAAAGGCGCACTCACTCTAGGCCTTTGGAAGCACGATTGTGGAGCATTCTGTAGCTCCCTCTCACACCTGCACAGCCAACCCGAGCCGCGGCCCGATGATGTCATCGCGCAGTGCTGTTTGTTTACATATCGCGCAGCAGTGCTAACGCCTTAGCGGAGAAAATAAGTCCAGTGGCATGAAATATCTCTTAAACAGTGAGGCAGATATGAGTCCAGCTGTGATACGCTCCTCCGTCACTTTATAGATTAAACAACAGTGTGGAGCAGCGAGGACAACAGGAGATGAGGCTTCAAAACTTCTGTCTGTCCCCAGTCCTTACTGAAAGTAAACGTGGATTCACCCTGAGTTTTAGAGCAGTTCATTCCAACTTTTTCCACAAACTGCCACTTAACTGATGTAAAACTGTGATAGATATTGACCACAGGCACTATCCCACCAAACCAGGTCATAATTAGAAAAAGATGAAAACCTGCCATAAGCACTTTAATGGATAATATAATGTTCTGAGCTGTGAGACACATCAGTTCCATGTCATTTCTGTCATTTCTTTCATTGCTGTTTGTGTATTTTCATTATATAAAGCTGTGGTTCTCAAACTTTTCACACCACCAAAGATAAGACCAGATCTAAACCAGGCCTAAAGTTTTGGCCTGAGGGGTATACTATGAAGCCAGATAGGTGGCTAAACTGGGTTAGTCAAGCTCAAACCCTAGATTTCCTGTATCACGAAGGTGACTCACTTTTCAGTGTGGTTAGATGACTATTGTAACAGAGCAGCAGAGCTAACCTGGTCTGGAGCAGGTTAAGAGCCCGAGTTAAGACTTAGACCAGATCTGTCTCTCTTTTAACAAGTTTTTCTGCACATATGATTCATCAGTGCTACAGTCTGAGTGTCTGGGGAGTGATTATGGCTGTGATAAATTCTCTCCATCACATGCGATCACTTAGAAACACAAGGTTTAACTCACTGAGGCTCAAAGGCGCAGTGTTCGCCTGAGGGGGCGCTCTTACACACAGCTACATAACAGAAGAGTCTGTCTCCAGATTCATAAATTTTATATTCCATCGTACGTGCAACGCGGATCACGCCACTCATCCTCCCAGAGCCTCGGGAAAATCCACTTAGCTCCTGGTTTGTTTCATGCACACTGCACATTTATGCTCAGACTCTAGATCTACATTAAAAACTACTGAATGAAGCAGTGAGCATAAATTGTGCTACTTTTTCCAATGTATTTTAGGTTACATTTTATTAAACTAAACCTGTTAAAATGTGCAGAATAAGTAGATTCAAATGAGCAATGATCTGCTAGATATGGGTCAGTTTACAGAAATCTATTTTGTTTGTCATTAGTAGCTTTTATAATTGAATATTTTATAATCAGCTGTTCATTAGATGGCCCTTTCCCCATGAACGCTCAGACTTTGGCTTTACAGATTCAGTCTCTATCCGGCTTTGTAGCACTTGTTATCTCTGAGCTGAGGTTCAGGTTTTGAGAAGCCAGCTCACTGAATTAAAGTCTGGCTATGTCCAACCAGCTTCGTAGTATACTGTCTGGATGGTTTCCCCCATCAACCCAAAACATGTACAATAGGTAAAGTCCTCCAGTTAAGATAGTCCTGACCGAGTCTCAAGATCTGGAGATGGACCCCACTGCTCCTGACAGGTTGCCCTGACAGCATAGAAGGATGGGTCAAATGCAGAGGACAAATTGGGGACAATAAAGTGTACCTTACCTTAACTGGTAAGTACATTTCTCACTCTATAGTGGTCTCTAGACAAGACAACAATCATTCAACTTATAAAATATGTATACTGCCCTTAAAAGAACCGTATATAAGATTCTGATTTTAAATCCCATAAACATGACCAAACTGTGATGTAAATATGTTCAAATCAGAAATAGTTTTTACTGATAACAACTGTAGTGTTGATTTATTCTTAATTACAAAAACAAGTTAGTCCAATGAGGTTCATCTGGTCTTCTGTTCATTTATTTTAACAGATTCTTTTTTCAGACTAAGTTTTAGTTTGTTTTCATACCTGACAGTTTGGCCTGCTCACTAGCGCCCTTCCTCAGAGTGGTCACATGATGTGTCCAGTCAGCTGATTTAAACAGGTTTTGGTGCTGTCTTCTTACTGGTGGAGCCAAGGACAGCGCCATCTGCAGCCCGACTTCTTCAGGATAGTCCCAGTCCATGATGTGGACTGAGACGGAGCAAATATCATTGAGACAGAGGACAACAGGATTAAGGAGTAAACTGAAATACGGAAACATGTCAATGGGACTATAAACCAGGACGAGGGGGCCTCTTACTCTCACACACCTGGGGTCGCACTGCAGATGGCGCTGTTGTCCTGCCTCCACCCATAGGAAGACAGCACCAAAACCTGTTTAAATCAGCTGACCGGACACGTCACAGAAATATCATGAGACCACTCTGAGGAAGAGCGCTAGTGAGCAGTCCCATCTGTCAGATAAGAAAAACAAACTAAACCTTAGTCTGAAAAAATAACCTATTAAAATAAATGATGGCCAAGTTGTTTATACCATAATTTTGTGTTTTGGTTCTCAAGACGATTATCCAACCAGAAAGCAGAATGAGCCTCACATCTGTCATTTGGGTTTCCAGTTTCAATGCTGAAATCCAGTTGTTTTAAACCTATAAAGGGCTTTCACTTCCTGTCCATATACTGAGAATTTGAAAATAACACGTGTATGTGTCCTCGATCTGCAGGTTAAGGCACTGGCAACACAGGTTCAGTTATAACTGCAGAACTTTTTATAAAACTGTAAAAGCGCAGGCTACATACAGTTCCTTTCAATAGTTTAAAAATAGAACAAAAAAAGTAATAATAATCTTTTGTCTGCTGTGTTCACATCTCCCCTCTTTGCTCTGCCCTATCATTTGAGCTCCTATCACCCATACAGTCTTTAGAGACACACATCAAAAAGCATCAGGAAACATTGAAATTCACTCCATGGTTTGGTGCCTCGGTCCAAAGCTGTTTTATTTTTTTTTAATGACGAGCTTGGTTGCAGTTGTGGCATGTTTTTGACGAGGGCAGAGACATGGTGGACATAACAAGTCGCCCCCGGTTACAAGCAACACAAAACAAATTAAAAAATACAGGGTGGAACAAACAGCGGTCGCCTCGGAAACAAAGGAATGAGCAGATAGCTATATTTTTTAAAAGCAAAATAAAATATGTGAACATGCTTCATGATCAAATAAATACTTAAGGAAAGGAGCTGAGCCTTATTTTTGAAAATGTGAAAAACAGTTCATTTTAAAGGGTTTGCAGTGGTCCAAAGTTATTCCTCACGTACTATCAGAACTAGTTCATTTTAAGCTGGTTGCAGTGGGCCAAATGTGTTCCTCAGTTGTTCCCAACCCTAACACATTCCCAAGATCCTAATTATTCACAGCGATGGGTTTATAAGCGCTTTTCACTAGCATGCTACACCACACTTCCTGATTCGTACAATAAAATGCTTTAAAATTAGATGCAGACAGTACACAGCTGACTTATTTTGACCTCAAGAGCTGCTTATACTGTACTGTACTGGGCAACACAAAGTTTGCTCAAATACAAGGGGGAAAATCACGTATGGGAACTTTAAAGGTGTGTTTATGGCCCATCAACTTCCTCTATATTCTCTGTTCCATCTGACCCTCTCTTCGGTATTATGAATACATTTAGAATGGTAAGAATTTAGAAGAAGAATCAAAATTCAAGACACATTTTGATATTAGATTTGAAAAAAAAAAAAAAAATGAATGGCTAAATTAAACAACTATGGAAGAAATCAAATCTCTATGAATCAGGACCAGGCTTACTCATTTTTAATACTACGAAAAAGCCACAATGTTATTCTAGGCTAATCCACATAATTTGATCAGATCATACAGAGGCAAATCGAAATGGTATCTGTCTGAGAAATATCAGTCTGGTCCACATGGCGTCCGTCAACCAGGATCAAACATGTCTGTCCAATCAGATTTGTTTTTTGTTTTTGTTTTTTTTTTGTTTTTTGTAATGCATGTGAAATGAAGGCTCTCATTGGTCATCTGTCATTTACAAACAAAATAACATTTCTCTCACCTCAGAGTAACAGAGTTTAGCGCTGCAGAAATCCGCAATGTCTTTCAGCCCCTATGATATTTTTTCCTTTCTTTTTCCCTCGTAAGCAGCCATATTTGTTTTGATACAGACAGACCATGCATGTCCCATCTGTCAATCACAGCCATCTGAACTCGGGGAGATTCACCACTGACCAGACTCACACCTTTGTAAAGTATTGGAGAAGTGTGTATTCTGGATCCCAGGCAAACAGAGGATGGTTAGATGGCTTTGCTGAACCATATATTCACCATAGTTTGGTATTACGTTTTCATTTGTAAGTTAAATCTTAATCCAAAAGCAAGTCGCAGTACTTCCAACTAAGTGTGTTTTTGCTGAACACATCTGCTTCTTTCACCACCTTTAAACTGTCATTCATTCCACCACAGTTTGCCCAAACCTACTGAGAATATTGCGTTTCACTTTCCCCATTTTTGGAATAGTTTAAGTGAATAAACGTTTGGGATTGTGGTTTGCTGCTGTTAAATTGAAGCGTCTAAATGCTCAGGAGGTCGAAGCTACAGACAGCTGGAGACTGCTCTGTGGAATATGGGATAAGGCGGCCCTTTGTGACTGCAGTGAAAAGCAACCACAGGGAGGATAACATCATAAAACCCACAAATGAAAGAAAGAAAAACACCATTGAATTCAAGGCGTCTGCAGATTTATGGCTTGTGTGTTCAGTCATCACATCAACATTTATCTGCAATTTGTCATTTTAGCTTGTCCAAAACTACCAAAATCCCTTAAGTAGAGATATCGGTTTGCCAATATATTGGGACGATATTTGCACAATGCTTAGTGCATTGGCTATCGGCCTTAAATCTCCAGCATATTTTGATTTGGCTTTATTTGAACACTTTAATGCAAAGAGATAACTGCACAAAATGTGACTGCACAGCTCTCTTATAGGCTTATGGTAAAAAAGGCAGTGGGTGTATTTGTAGAAAATGTAAATGACAGAATCTGGGAAAAATGATCGGCGCCTCATATTGGCCCAACAATATGGGCAGAGTTTATCACCCATGGGTTGCTCTGTATCGGCATCGGCCATAAAAACCCATATTGGTCCATCTTTACTTTTAAATATAGAATGTTTCTTTATATGGATGAATAATTGTTTGTAATTATACTATTTTAGACTTTTACAATACAATTATCAGATGCATCGTTTTGTTCCAGCGGCTTCGTAAACAGAAATGGAAATTCTAGACCACAATACTTTGCTTTTTGTTTCAGTGCGGCCAACAAGAAGAAATTCTCTTTAGAAGAAAGTCTCTTTACTATCCTGAATATCTACAATAGTGTCAGAGTTCTGCACTAAAGACTTTTGTGTACAAAGTGCACACACTGTGTTATTGCTGTCTACACAATAATAATGTTGATTTTTGCACTACACATGTGTGTGCACATGTGTGTGCACTTGTGTGTGCACTTGTGTGTGCACACGACCTGCAGCACTTAATCTGTGCATTATTGAGTGTTCAGGTTTCGTTTGCAGCAACATTTCCTACGGTCTTTAGAAACTCATGCGCCCTGAATATTCAATATAAAAACAATGTTACCGCTTTCACTGACATCATAGACTACATAATTTTGGAAAGTGCACACACATTCCTGCATCATTTATATGCCCTGGACATATCTACAAAATCACAAATAACGTTCATTTCAACACTGAACTAAACTGAAGACAGGCTTTGATAGTACAACATATTCTATCTTCAACCACATACTGTCGTTTTGGCCTTGGGCAAAGCAAATGCAATGAATATGAGTGAGTGTTGGTGGATCAGGCAGATATGAAGCCACGTTTCCACCAGTCTGCCCCAGGGCAGCTCTGGCACCACCGAGTAGTGCAAAGAGAATGACTGATGGTCAACTGCCGCGCTTTGAATTGAGTTAATTTCAAAATCACATGTTTTTATGAGGCTTAGAGAGAACAGACTTAATAAACATGGATTTATCAAACAAGCGTGAATAAAGCAAAATACAACTCCAGGTATGTTTTTCATGAGGGAAAAACATTATAACATTATTACAAAGAAGTAATTTTGGATAATATGTGCCCTTTAAAGAGGGGGTATTTTACTTCTATGGGGTATTAACTGTTAACATATAAATATTATTTATATCACCATGTTACCTTTTACTGTATTGAAAATGCAAAATTCACCAAAAACAACATATTAAAATGTTTCACTTTCATTTTTTACGCATCCTCCCCTCCCTTTGCTCTCCTCGCTAAGTCACTTCCCCTTCAGAGCACTATCACAACACAATCAGTGAGCATCCCGCTAATGAAACTACTGCACATTGCATCAGGTTGGTGAAGTTGTGCAGTGTACAGTTTTGTATATTCATGAAGAACTGTCACGTGGGACCATGGGTGACATAGGTTTTTGGGCTGAGCATTGGACAGAATCTTACTGCTAACCTTAAGGATGGTTCGAATAGGGGCCAGGAGAGATCACAAAATTACTGAAACACGCATGGATGACATCGAAACCTGTTAGGCATGTTTTTGAACAATGGTATGACGTGGTAGAAAACTCCAAAACGTAGATTTTGCATAATAGCCCCTCTTTAAGACTACACAACACAACCTGAAAACCACTGTCTCTATATGAGAAGTGCATTCACAGCTTGACATATCTGGAGCAGCAGCTCGGTCCCTTCTGCATCAGCACCAGATTATTTCCACTTTATTCATTGAGTAGTGAAGCATAAGTGTTTAAGTGTTTCTGCTTAATTTCCCTAATCCTCCACAGAGCACTGCAGTCTAACCAAGACTCTAGGAACAACTCAAATTCTCCTCTACTCCATGAAAATAAACGACTAAAGACACAGGCAAAATGGACTTTTTTGAGCTTAACCATATTATACTGTTGTCCCCTCTTCAAAAACATACCTGGTGTTGTATTTACTTCATTCACAGTTGTTTCATTAATCCATTAATCCAAAGCCATCTTCTCTGATAACTCAGAAATGCTCTGTTTGCATTTTGCCGTTTAGTTACATCATAGATAAAACTCTGTACTTCTCCTGCACAGTTTTAAACCCATAAACCATCTTAATCGGCGATACAGAATTCAGCAGCGTCACATAGCCATTTTGTCACATATGAAAAAATGTGGCTACTAGCGTCATGTACACCTATCCAGAGAAGGGTCTGACAACATGGTCCAGCAGAGTGGCTTTATGTTATGATGACGTTTACGCCGATGTCAGTTCCCATTGTACAAGTTAGCGGGCTTGTTTCTTTTCTTAAGTCGTTTTAGATGAATGTTGCGATTTAAAATGTTCAAAATAATACATAATGATCCATGGATGTCATAAATTATAACTATATACTAGACAAACGCACGATATGTCTTGTTTAAGTCTAATCTCTCATTTTTATTTCTTCTTTCATTCATAAGGACTCCTTTTGCAAAGCACTGAGGCTGTTCAAATCCTCGTTTCACTAGTGTTGACACATTGAATACTACATAAATTGCACTTCCTAAATGATCCCATAAAATAAAATGGCGTCCATCAACGGGACTCATTTTCTGCTTAATTTGAGCTGCTAACTCGGCTAATGGCCTCCTTCTGGAAGACAGTGTGTTAGAGATAGAACTACATGGGCCTATGGGATTAGATGTTTACTCCTCTGAGAGACTGGTTCTAATACGCTGCAAATGTAAACCGCCATTTCTGTTCTCTATCACGTTTTTCATAAAGTTATTTTGTATAATGTTTCCTGTCTGCATTTTGTAGTTTGCAATTAGGCTGAAGTCAGTTGAGATGTAATTTAATATAGGTTTTAAAAGTGTGTGTTTTTTTGCAATATGCTAAACTGCCCGTATAGATTTAAATTACTGTTCACAATTTCTCCTAATTTGGCAGCACATTTATAGGTCAGGCTCACTACAACAACTATTGCATACTACTTATACTAATGAAACACCACAGTGACTGTTCACTCCCTGGTTCCATAAGTAATAGATTTTATGAAAAAAAAAAAAAAAAAAAAAGATACGTTTGAAATCTTGCTCAGGGCTAATAAGCTATGTGGTGTCCATAAACTGTATATGGACATAGCTAATGCACTAGCCGCCGCGTTCCAAACAGGAAGTGATCATGGGTGCGCTTCTGGCTCCATTGACTCTGGCTCTAATTCACTTTACAATGAAAAATTGTCAGTGTCATTTTGGTCTTAAAATATTCATATTAACCCGCTCTACATGATCCTGGTGTTTTTATTTCACTCTTGTGTCAATAAATCAAGATACCAATGAACATTAATAACAGAGAAATTAGGCGCCTTCTTTCCCCAAGGTCGGTCCTGCTACCATTAGCAGCAAGTTTGATTGTGAAGTGCCCGCTCCATATTAAACCAGTGGTGCAGGCGGGAAGAGGCATCATCAGCCCCTCTCCAGATTGGCTCTTTGGTTGCTACGATAATCGTGGTGTAATAATATTACAAATATGGAACTCAGCTCCAAATTGGCCCCTATAACTTCTCTAGCCTCAATGAGCTTCACTTGACTGGAGCCGAACGCTATGGGTGACGTCACACTCCCTTAGTCCACTTCTTTATACAGTCTGTGTTGGTAGCTAATGACCACAGGACCTATCATATTATATAGCCTATTTAAAATCTCTCTCTTTATAACTTTATAAACTGACAAGTTATAAACATATTTTTACAAATTGTGTGTTTTAAATATGTTTTTTGGACTTAAAACACCCATGTTATGAATATTGGTTGCCACATAGCAGGTCCACAATGTCTTAAACTCTTATATTTGAATTTTTTGAAAAGTCTAAGGTAAACTGAATGGCACATTTTACTCGACACACAGGGGGCGACAAACGACAGACGACGCTTCAGTTTTAAAATTCACCACACAATGAACTGCAGTGGCCAGTGGCGGCTTTGCAAGTCTCCTACTGATTTGATTGGCTGTGAACTTTTAAGGGATTATGTTTTGAACTAATTTGAATATAGCTTATTCCAGGAGAGAGCCCCAAGTGTGAAGTAGTCCACAATTTGACTGAAATAATAATGTCTGCTTCACATCAAAAGGAAAAGTTGAACATTTTTCAACTTTCAGGATCACCTCAAAAGCTCTACTTTGACTTGTCCCGGAGCTGAGGGGGATGGTGAGGGTCACATTGTTGTGCACCAGCCTGTACATGTTTGTTTATATTCACTCAACGCTGCCAAAAGAAGAGATATGGATCACTTATTTTTATTATTAATTCATATTTTATAGCATTTTTCACATACATGCATTCATTGTACAGTGCCATTGGAACATAATGACCTCAGCACACCAGGATAGGGGGTACGCTGTAAAACTTGTCATAACCTGGTTATATTTGAGTGTGTTTTATAATGCTAAATATTGTACAGTCACAGTTTATGACTCATTGTGTTACAACACATTTGGGTATAATATTCATTTTATCCGCCCCCATCTGTATTAAATATGATCGGCCTATAGAATGTTGTGACATCATCTGAAACACAGCTAGAGCTGAAGGACAGGTCAGAATTCAACAGTGGTGGAAGGTAACGAAGTACAAGTAGTAAACTACTGTACTTAAGTAGAATATTTAGGTATCTGTACTTTACTTAAGTAAATTTTAAAGTGGATACTATTTACTTTTACTTTACTTACTTTTAGAATACATTTGAGAGCAGGTATCTGTAGTTTCTACTCCACAACAGTTTTTAACTGGACTGAAAATTAAAAAGTACTTTTCATATGATTTGAGGGGTTATTTTTACCATGTTTGTGGAAATATCCTGGCAAGTTCAAGCTTTGACTTTGACCAAACAAAAATAAATACACATTATTCATTAAAAAAAAAATAAGAAATTGATTTGTATTGCTTCTGTTAACCAAAATATGTATCATTTTTAACCAGTATCACTACATTTAACACTTTAACAAGTTAACAACACTTGTGTGAAAAACTTTTTACTCTTAAAGTACATTTTTAAACGCGTACTTTAATACTTTTACTTAAGTACATTTTTTATGTGATTCTTTTACTTTTACTCGCGTACTTTATACTTTTACTTAAGTACATTTTTTATGTGATTCTTTTACTTTTACTAGAGTAACTTTTTACCTCTGTATCTGTACTTTTACCCAAGTAACAAAATGGAGTACTTCATCCAGCGCTGGAATTGAAAATGCTGATGTTTTGTCCTGGTTCATATCTCTGTACTTTCTAGTTTTCTTTTCTTTCTAGAGTTCAGATGGGCGTGACTGACAGGTGGATTAACTGCATTTTCTCTTATCCATTTTCATTAGCTTTATATAACCCGTAACTGTGTAGCAGTATGTTTTATATTACATTAACAGCACAATTCTTTCACTGATTTTTTTTTGTGCATTTTGCTTGTCACATGTCTCTCAGTCATTTCACTATCTCACATTTGTAGAAGTGTTACGAGCAGACGGCGCTCTTAGTTTCCAGATGGAGCAGAGTTTTTTGGCCTTGTTTTTGTGTCACGAGTCGTAAACATCTGGTGTGAACTGCAGCTCGCCGAGTCACCTTCATCTGTCACTACTGGAGTGTAACAAGAACCAAATAAATGTAAACAAATAAATAGAGAATCAGAACATGCATTTGGGCTCATTTAGGGCGCTTCACACTTCATCAAAGTCTGGATTAAACTGGCTATAAATCTGCAACCAAACCTGGACTAGACCTGGACTGAACCTGGACTAGACCTGGACTGAACCTGGACTAGACCTGGCCTGAACGTGGACTGAACCTGGACTAGACCTGACCTGAACATGGACTGAACCTGGACTAGAACTGGACCAAATCAACAGAGGTGGGTAGAGTGTCCAAAAGTGTTTCTCAAGTAAGAATAACTTTACTTCAAAATTATATTATTCAAGTAGAAGTACCAAGTAGTGGTCCAAGAAAGAGTACAAAAGAGTGGGAAAAGTACTACTCAAGTAAGAGTGACTGTCAGGAGTTATAATTTGAAGTTAATGTGATTTGAAGGATAAAACATTAAATAATGCAAAAAACCTGGTCATTTCAAAGGACAGACTAAAAATGATACAAACTGAATCATATCTGAAGGAGCAGTGCAAGAAACACAAATGTTCAAATCATTTCATTTTGTCAACATAAAGCTTTTTATAAAAAGTATGCTGCTAGAAAAGTACTCGGACTTAACCAGGACTAGAACTAGACCAAATCAAATCTACATAGGGACTAAACTGGGCTCAAACCAGGACCAAACCAAGACAATTGTGAATAATATTTACTTGTAAGGCACAAGTGGTTATCCTTGTCACCCTTTTAAAAATATGCTGCACTCATGACATTCTAAAGTGAATTTATGTAGGAGGGCGGAGGCCAGAAGTCATGTTTTTTTATTACAGATTTGGACCACAATGTTGCCATATTAATCTTGTGTGAACAAAATGTCACCTTAATTCATTGGAGCTGACAAAGTAGTCGTTCCACGTTGTGCCTGTGCCTTGTTTCTGTGGATATGTCCTTGTCTGGCAAGTCCAGAATGATATCTCTGTGTATTTTACAGAGGCGTATCAGTCTCACCCCCACTCCCTCTGTCGCTCCTCGAGCCAAGCTCAAGAATGGCAGTCCAATCAGATTTGTTTAGTTCAGTGACACATGTGAGCTCATTGGTCGCCTGTCATTTACAACAAAATCAAACTTCTCTCACCTCAGATTAACGTTAAGTGCTTCGCTCATTGATTCTGCAGAAAGCCATGATGTTTTTCAGCCCTGTTTGATATTTTTTTTTCCTTTTTTTTCCCTGTCTTTTTTCCTTGTAAGCAACCATATTTGTTTTGATATGGAAGGACCATGTGCGTCCCTTGACTGGCTTAAGGCAACATCTTCTATAAAATTCAGACCTGTCGTCCAGCTCAGTGTTAAACTAGTGTAATTTTGAATGGTGTGTTTGAATGTTTAGCATTATAAAACATACTCAAATAAAACCAGGTTATGACACGTTTTACAGTGTAAGTCCTAGCCTGGCGTGGTGAGGTCATTATGTTCCACTGTACATTTATATGAAAAAACACTGTTAAATATGAATTAAAAATAGAAATAAGTGATCCATAGCTCTTCCTTTGGCAGCACTGAGTGAATATAAGAAACACTTTGTATAAATTAAATGGTCGGAGCCTCATTAAAATCTAGTTAATGACATGAGGTATATTTACATGTAATTTTCCAGTAATCACTATTTAAACAGTTTGCAGTGGTCCAAGTTATTTCTCATGTACCTTATGCATCCTAATTAATCACCATAATGAGTTTATAATCGCTTTTCACAACTTTCAGAGACCAGAGCGGAGTTTTGCTGTCATGGTAAAGCTAACAACAACAACAGGCATGCTAACACACACTTCCTGATTATCAGACATGGAAATGTTGTTTCTTTGGCTATAATCTTCAACAGTATGCCATAAAATGTATCTGTGTCCATGGTGAATGTTCTGAAGAATAGTTTTAAATGTATAATTCCATGGAATTATACATTTAATTCCTACTACTGCTACTACTACTACTTCTACTGCTGCTACTACTTCTACTGCTGCTACTACTTCTACTGCTGCTACTACTACTACTACTACTACTACTGCTGCTACTACATCACATGTGGTGATGGCTATGGGTCTATTATCCTCCATAAATCTGCTATTATGTTCTGAATAATTTGCAGAGGCTGAGTACAAAAACATGTGCGTGAGTTTAATAAAAGAGTGTGTTTGTAGAGGACCTACTTCACATAAGACTGAACAGCACCAGTCCAGACCAGAGCATACACAGAGTCTGATTTATTCACTACACTCACTGTGATTTATAACTGCGGTGATATTAATCTGTGATGAGGAACACAGGTTGGGTCATCAGTCTGCAGGGGAGATCCATTCTACTGCATATGACAGATTACACTACACGTTTCATTACAGAGTTAACATTAGTGTGTGTACTCCATTTTTTTATGTATTTGAACAAAATGTGTCTTTCCTCAGTACAGATATATTGTATAAGCAGCTCTGGAGGACAAAATAAGTCCACTGTGTACTGTGTGCATCTAATTATAAAGTGTTTTATTGTCACTCAGGAAGGGCACAGTTAACATGCTAGTTGTGATGGCAAAACTCTGGTCTGTGATAGTTGTAAAAAGAGCTTATAAACTCATCGCGGTGAATAATTAGGATGTTCTGAATGCATAAGGTAAGTGAGGAATAACTTTGGACCACTGCAAACCGTTTAAAATGAACTAGTTTTGTTTTTTTAAGTTTTAAAAACAAAATTCTACTACTTAACAAGGGCCAAAACCTAAGTCTAAATAGTTATGATTGGACTCGTAAAGGTAAATGGCGACACTGTTATATTCTCTTATGACGGTTTAAACTGCCAGAAAAATGTGTTACTTTTACATCAGTTGTCTTTAGATTTTGGATAGAATGTTCCATGTTATCTCAAAGGTAGAGGGATTCTGCTTTAGAACTCAGTGCTTCTTCCTGTACTACTTTTCTTCTCAACTTTTTCCCATAAACTGCCACTTAACGATGTAAAACTCTGATAAATATTCACACAGGGACTATCCCACCAAACCAAGTCCTAATTAGAAAAACACCAAAACCTGTTGCTTTAAAAATGGCTCTTTAAAACATCTTCCTTCCTTTAAGTTGCTGTAATAAACTTGAGTATGTCTATAAATCTTGTGCAGTTGCTACAGTTGCTAGAGCGCTCTCTCTCCAGCTCTCTGCAGGTGGGATGTACTCAGTGCTACAATGCAACGACCGCGATGGAAAACTGGAAGGAGTGTGGCTCTTAAAGCTCTATAACAGAGTCTACAGAGGCCTAAAGGGTCCAAAAACGTCTCCAAAACCAACAGAGAGGGAGCGACCACTGCGGCGCCACAGCCTCATGTTTGTGCATTTACTTTGCTCTGAGTGCTTTGACATCAACTCACCCGCAGCTGCTGCTGCAGCTGCTGCAGAGACAGACCAGTGAGAAAAGAGTTTTAAGGTCCTATATTACACAACATGGACTCTTGTGAACTTAAAGCCGTGTTATCGTGTTTCCTCATCAAAAACATACCTGGAGTTGTGTTTTGTCTCATTCACACAGTGAGTAACTCTCTATTATTAGTCTGTCTACATCACTAAAGCTCAAAATGCTCTATTCCACCTTCTGATGTCATGAAGCGGTAGTTTTCAAGTTTAACACTTGCCTTTTACCTTTTGTTCAGTAGAAATGAGCAAATCCAGGGCTGAAATCATTTAAATTATTCTAGTGAAGGTTGATGGAGACACAGTGGTGCACTTCCTGTATCACCACATGACATCACAAGGTGGAGTGTTTTCAGTTTGAGAGAAGAATTAAACAAAACACAACTTTTATGCAGAATAAGACAGGAGATTTCGTTGTTTGTGGAGGAAATTATGAAACTTAAAAAAAATGCAGCCATTTGCTTATTGCAGTCCTTCAAATTGTGATTTTAATTGAGATTAATCTTACAGCCCTGAACTACACAGATTCTTAAAAAATCTCTGGCGACAAAGAAACAAAAACAAAACTTTATACATTTTTTTCACTTCCCCAAATCTCCTCTCACCTGTATCTCAAACTCGTATTTCCTCCTCTCCTTCTGCGACCTGTGGCCTTTTTCATATCTCTAGCCATTTCAGTGCCATTCTCTCTGTAATAACCACAACAATATGAGCAATCAAGTGTGCGTCCTGTCCCCAGTGAGCACCAGGTGAACCAGGTGAACCTCACATTGTACACACTAACACTGGACAGTATGTTTATGTACATACAATAAGGCTGATTAATGAGGCAGGCTAACATTCCCCCGTAATATTACTGTTAGTGCTTCTATTCAAGCAACCAGCAGTTTTCTACATATGTTCAAAGTGTGTTACTTAAACGTGCAGTACCTGTTTTTTACTGTATTAAAAATGTGAAAAACTGAAACATTTTAAACGGTTTGCAGCGGTTCAAAGTCATTCCTCACTTACCGTATGCATATCCTAATTACTCACTGCCATAACTGTTACCTAGCAACCATAATGTTAAAGCCACAGTATGTAACTTTTTAGTCAAAAATAGATAAAGTTAAGTTTTGTTTTGTTTTTTTTCATTTTGGTTTGGTTGCATCTCTACAAACCTCACTCTTGTTTTACCTGGAGGGAGGCCTCTTTCTGCTTGTTTCCATGGAAATGTTGTTCCTTTGGCTATAATCTTCCACGGTATGGCATAAAACTTATCTATCTCCATGGAGACCTTCAGAAGTACAGTTTTAACTTTATATTTCCACTGAGTCATGCACAAACAATTGCATGATAGTTATAATTAGACTAGGGAGAATACATGGAAAATTAAAAACTGCTTTATATTGTTAAATTAATCCTTAAACTGTCAGAAAAATATCTTCTGCAGACGCATTCAGAACTCAGCGCTACTTCCTGTATTTTTGTTCTTTTCTTTTCAACCTTTACCCACAAGCTGCCACTTAACTGATGTAAATGTATGATAAGTATTCACCACAGGTACTATCCCACCAAACCAAGTCATAATGAGAAAAACATGAAAACCCATCATTTACACTTTAAGTGTTTCCAGTGCGACTATTGAAGCAACAAGCAGCAACTTTGAATACATTTTGGCTTTATTTGACATTATTTGATTCATTTTCTCGTTTCCTTTTGCCCAAACCACTATATGCAGCTCAAAGTGCATTTGAAAGTTAGGATAGTACCCTTGGTAAATATTTATCTCAGTTTTACATCAGTTAAGTGTCAGTTTCTGAAGAAATTTAGAAAACAAAATGTTGTAAAAGGAAGTAGTGGTGAGTTCTAAAATGGAATCCCTCCATCTATGTCATCCCCTGTCATCAAGTCCATCCAAAATACAAAGATCATACATGCACAAGAAGGCATGTTTTTCTTTTTATTCGTCAAATCATAACTATTGTGTAATTTAAACAGGATTTGGCCCTTAACATTATGGTTGCTAGGTAACATACTGGGTGACAGTAGCTCAGTGGGCGACAGTAGCTCAGAGTGTTTGTCCACTGATCCAAAGGTTGACAGTTCGAATCCCGCTCTTAACACAAACATCATTGGTTGAGCGGTCAAATCCACTGACCGACAGGTTGGCGGTGCGATTCCAGCTCCCACAGATGAATACTGTTGCTGTGTCCTTGGCCAAGACACTTAACGCACCTCGCCCCCAGTGTCTGCGTACACTTCTGTGTGAATGTGTGTGTGAATGATGTGGGTTCCTTGATGAGTGGTTCCTTGATGTATAGCACTATATAAAATGTGACCATTTACCATTTACCTCTACATAAGTCATATCTGCTGTCCGTGTCCAACCAGGAAGTAAAAGTATAACCTAAGACTAGGCAAGATTTGTAGTAAAATCTTACATCTAATTATCTTAAATATGTTTTAGAGGAATGAGTAGTCTAACCTGTCATATGCACTTTAAAGGTGCACTCTGTAACTTTTTGGGGCATGCCATCTGCTTGTCTTCATGATATGTGATTGCGTTACCTGAAATGTTCCACAGTATGGCATTTAACTTATATAACTACATGTGTTTTAATAGTTAAAAAACATGTATTTTTTATCCGCAGACTTGTCCAGTGTTTTAGACCTGTTCATAATTACTGTAGATGGCCTAGTCTGATCCTCTCTCCTCCTCCGTGTTCCTCTTTGGGGTTTTCTCTTCTGTGTCGGACTCATTTGAAGCCCACGTCTCCTCTGGCCTCCACAGACTTTACACTGTGGAGGTAATGGGCCGCGTGATGGAGGTCTGATCTCTTGCTCTGAACCAAAACGGACTCAGTGGGAAACAGCGAGAGCCTGATACAAGACATGGGAGGTCCTGGGGAAAAGTGAACTGATTTCTGTGATGCAGGCCACTGATTGTACAACTTTAGAAAACAAGAATACTTCAGAAAACAGGAAAAGTGCAAGGTAAAGTCTAAGAGGTGAAACTGAGCCAAAATATGTAATAAACTGTTAAACTGATTGAAAAAATAAGACAAAAAACAAAAAACTGAAAGGACTGAGCAGAAATTATGTCATGTAACCTGGACTAAAAAAAGTGCTTAATGCCAGATTGTCAGGAGTCAAATGTAAACATCTTAGCTTAACTCAGCAGCACAATCACTTCATGCTAATAAGATGGAAATAGCCCTGTAAGCCAAAGTGTAATTATGGAAATGATATAATTATAGGTCACATCTGTCATCCAGTATTTAACCCCATTTATGTCATGGGGTTAAATGCTTAAATTAGACCCAGAGAGGACTGTACATCTATCATTCTTTTCCTTAGACTTAAGTTTTAGTTTTATTTACTTTCACTTGGTAAAAAATACAGAATAAGATACTTTATACAACAGAACGTGAAGGATGTTTACCAAAAACCCTCAGGGGGCTTAAAATGTGGTAACCTTCACATAAAGTGCATAAGGTTCTAATAAAAAAATCATATTTGCAGCGTATGAGAGATAAAATATATCAATGCAAAATTCATTTCTGTCAACTGGACAAAAGTTTTAGAGTGAAGACATTTTGTGGCTCATCCAAGCTGCTTCTTCAGTCCTGGTCAGATCACAGGTGGACACTGCCTTATATCTGTCTGAAGGGAGGAGCTCACTACACTGAACCTAACACACCTGTTGTTTAGAGCTTCTGTTTGTTGTCTAGGTCTAATTAATTACACTAAATGTGAACTGTGCCTGAGTCATATTTTGCATAATGGTTCAGGCCCCTAATGACTGCTCTCGCACCTATTAGCATACTGGCTATCACTCTTATTTTGCTTTTTTATATTTAGTCCGAGGATGGAGTTATAAATAGGAGATAAATCATGTCTAAGCCCTCCATTCTTGTTCAAAGATAGATTGTCTTCCCTAACAAAAATACCTCTTTAACTCCCCTCTCAAACCATTTCTTTTAAGGTCTGTACCTCACTATCTTCAAAGGAGTGAGGAGTCTCCAGACCAGAACTGAAGAAGCTGCTTGAATGAGCAGCAAACGTCTTCATTCTAAACTCCAGTTGACAGAAGATAATTTTTCTTTTTCTATACCTATACTCATACTCAGGTATACTCATAC
>KN469357.1:0-11961 GCA_000787095.1 Periophthalmodon schlosseri
TTCAGGACAGTATCCCAGGTGTGTGATTTGCACTTATTGATTTATTTCCTTGTTTACTTTTGCCTTGTTACGGCTGACTTTTTTACAGTCTGCAAAAAACAATGCGCCGAGTCTATTGGGAGGTGTAGGTTATGTTTAGATACTTGCCTTGGATCCAGAATACACACTTCTCCAATACTTTATGAAGATCTTAATAGATGTGATTGACAGGTGGATTAGCTAATCAGAGTAAAAAGGAACAGAATGTGAGAAGGAAACGGCGAAGGTGAGCGCACGAGCAACAAAACACAAATCCAAAAAGGAACGACTCAAATCGGCCATTTCTAACCATTGTAAAAGAGAGAACCACATTATGGACTAGGACGGAGCAACATCACTGGGACAGAGGACAACAAACATCGTCGCCGGATTAAGGAGGCGATCGAAATACAGAAACACTCCCACGGGACTTTAAACCGGGACGAGAGCGTCTTTTTACTCTCACACACCTGGGATACTGTCCTGAAGAAGTCTGACTGCAGATGGCGCTGTCGTCCTGCCTCCACCGGTAGAAAGACAGCGCCAAAACCTGTTTAAATCAGCTGACCGGACACGTCGCAGCAACGTCACGTGACCACTCTGAGGCGCTAGTGAGCAGTCCGAACTGTCAGGGATGAAAACAAACTAAACCTTGGTCTGGAAAAAGAATCTATTAAAATACAGGGTTAAATATCTTCTGCAGCCGTTCTTCAACAATAAAAACATGTTTCATTTCATTAATCTTTATTTGTATAGGGAGCACCAGACTCTTTATTTTCATGATCACCCTGTTAAGATATAGAACAATACAAACAAAACAACAACTGCATAAGTCCATTTAAAGCATTAATAATCTGGTGATAAACATTTATAATCACACCTGCTCCTGTTTTTTAAAGTGCATTAGTGGCACCAATGTATCCAGTTTAGCTTGTCCTTGAAATGTATTCCATTTTTGGGAAGAAAAATAACCAAAAGCTTTTTTTTCCCCTTTTTCCCCGGCCAGTTTTCAGACAATCTTGTATTGAAAATGTAATGTAAATGAAAATCTGGTGTATTCTACGATGCAATGCCACTATGATGCCACTATGAAGTAGTTTTAGATCAGTACTGTGTTTTATAGTGAACATAATGTAGAAGAGTGACCTACTTATGTTGTAGTCTAATGCGAAGTACCAGGAAAAAGCAATATACCTTCATTAAAGTCCACACAACTTCACCACACAGACCTTTTCTGACCAAACCGTCTCCGTGCAACTCGTAGCGACTTTTAAAAGCTAAAATGCTTCTCTCCATCGCGTGTTGTTTTCACATCACACCCACCATTGCCTGAAGTTACTTGAGTTTGAAAGTCCCTCAGGAGTCGACTGGTGTTTGATCACTGTCCACGAGCCTCCCCCTTTAGCTCATTTCTCACGGTGTGAATAAGTAGAAGCTCCGTCACCTCAAAGAAAATTGGCCAGTCCGGTTAATAACATTTCATGATGTGTTGCCGCTGCTCCTGACGTTTGCACTTTATTGGTTTTCTTGTTTGTGTCTTTCAGGTAAAGGGGAGAAATACGGGAATAAGACGAGCCGGGAATAACGAGATTTTTAGACGGGGCCCGCGCGATTATTTTGAGTTATGCAAACGTGTCTTCGTCCGCAAGTCTGCCCTAGGTGTTATTTTTCCGTAGCCCTTGAAATGTGGCCTAAAACAAACCGCTCTGTCACTTACGGTGCAATGGAAATCCCACAAGATGACACCGGAGCCTGGGCAAAGACGAGACAATGTGATACAAGCAAATAACCAACAGCGGAAAGAGATTTGCCCATGTTGATTTATTTCCCTGTTTGTTTTTGGCTTGTTACGGCTGACTTTTTTACAGGCTGCAAAAACAATGCGCCGAGTCTATTGGGAGGTGTAGGTTATGTTTAGATGCTTCCTGAGATCCAGAATACACACTTCTCCAATACTTTATGAAGATCTTAGAAGGTGTCATTGACAGGTGGATTAACCAGTCGGGTAAGAATTACTCAGTGCTGTTACTTAAGTAAAAGTACAGATACCGGAGCAAAAAAATAGTGAGTAAAAGTATCGTCTGAAAAAAATATACTCAATTAAAAGTATTAAGAGTACCTGTTTAAAAATGTACTTAAAGAATAAAAAGTAAACATATTTTGCACAGATTTTGAGATCTAATGTCGGGCGACAGTAGCTCAGTTGGTGGTGTTTGTCCACTGATCCAAAAGTTGGCAGTTCGAATCCTGCTCTCGGTTGGTTGAGCCGTCAGATCCACTGACCCACAAGTTGGCGGTGCGATTCCAGATCCCACAAATGGATACTTTCGCTGTGTCCTTGGGCAAGACACTTAACCCACCTCGTTGCCAGTGTCTGCGTACACTGGTGTATGAATGTGTGTGTGAATGGGTGAGTGGTTCCTTGATGTAAAGAGCTTTGAGTGTAAATGTGACCATTTACCATTTAATAAAGCTTCAAATGTAGTGATTTTGATAAAGTTTCAAGATTTCAGTTTCTGCTGAATTTTGTTCAACAGAAACAACTGAATCTCAACTGAATTTCAAAGAAAAATATACAAATAAAACAAACTACAAATGTGTTAAAAATAAACCCTCAGCCTTTTCAGCAGGTCTCAGACAGTAATAAAAATAGTGGAGTAGAAATACAGATACTGCTCTCACATGTTGTGAATAAAAGTAAAAAGTATCCACTTGGCTGCTTACAAGGAAAAAAAAGAAAAAAAAATATGACAGGGGACTGAAAAACATTGTGGATTGTGGAAGCACTAAACTCTGTAAATCTAAGGTGAGGAAAGTTTGATTTTGTTCAAAATGATGAATGACCAATGAGCTCATTTGTTTCAAAGGCTCCACTGAAATAAACAAATCTGCTTGAATGGCCGTGTTTGGTTGTGGCTCGAGGCGCGACGGAGGGAGTGGAGACCAGGCTGATGTACCTTTGTATAAAAAAATACATTATATAATTCAACTTAACAGCCAATTCATGCACATTTGACAGTGTGTGAAATTAAAAGCTCTTTTGAAGTTCATGCGGGGTGTATATTTTTGCTCTTTATTATATTATATTGTGATGTGTGAGCTACTGTGTCCAAATCTTTTCCCTTGTGGATCAATAAAGTTTGTCAAACTCTAGGCCTAACTTATAATGGAGGTTTGTCATTCTGCCATGTGCTAATATGCAGGTTATGTGCTGCACTCTGATAATGCGGCTAAGGTCTGGGAGGTATCAGACTGTAAACAAGCTGAACACGGTCTGACTTTGAACATAAAGAAACTGTCGTATTATTACGGAAGCAGTGGGTAACGACGGCACAGCACCTGAATCTCAGAAAACCCAGATTTGAGACAAGACCTTGGCCGTGAGAGTTTCCAGTCCCTTTATAGTCAGACAGATCGATCTCCAACTATCCATCTTAGATTTTGGAGAAGTAAAACAAAAATCAAATCAATCCTCATGTAAAAATATTGATCATTTGAAAGTTTTAAAAATATGATTCTAATATTTTACTACTGTTGTGTCCTTGGATAAGACCCAACATGCGCTTTTCCTCCTGCGTCAGTGTTTGGTGTGTTTACATGTGTCTCGTGCCTATTAACACGCTCTGCTCTGCTCTGACCCTGGAATAATCCAATAACAATGATAGTTTTCCTTCAGCTTTTTTCACTCAGCTCAAGCAGTTAAAGAGCAGAGAGATAGCTCATAGTATTCAATGTAAAACCCCCCAAGTGTTTTAAAATATTAATATCAAATGTGTAGGTTTCACATTAATATTTCCTTCTTTTTGGAAACCCTCATTAATTTCCACTATGGTGAGTGGTAATCTTCCTGGAGGACAGATTAAAAGTTTAGCGTTTTGTCCTTACAACATGCTGATAATACAATAATAAAGAGTTACACATTATGAAGTTCTGTGCCTTTTGTGTGGATGTGGATGTGGCAAGTCTCTCGACTCTTTTGGCAAATCAAGTCGCAAGTCGCTCTATGTAAAAAAGACTTACTTCTAATATTAGTCTTTGGCTGGAGCAGGACCAAAGCGGCACTAGAGGCACCCGAGTACGATGAGAAAGAGTCTGGTTCATATTTGATCTAAAACAATTTGGTTGTGCAGTTTAAACCCGAGCACGGCCACACTTCGGCCGCTACTGTACGACGTCTCCCGGTGTGGGCTCGGCCCTCCCCACCGGTCCGTTCTGCATGTAAATGTCCACTGACAGTGAACCGTGTCTTCATCGGAGCCCGTTCCGGCGCTCTTACAGTTTGAAGGGCATGTTCCTGTCCCGTTTGATTGATGCACACATGTCCGGCCATAAACCCGCGGTATAAAACACGCTTATGCGGCGCTGGCGATGGCTTTTGCATGTGCTCGCGGTGTTAAGGTGAATGTTCACGACTGCGCTCATGACTTGTATCCGCCCAGGCCTAATCTGAAGAGTTAACCTCCGCCCATGCGTAATCTGAAGAGTTAACCTCTCTTTGATTTATGCCCGTGTCAGCCGTGCGGAGCTGCTGGCGCTGGTCTGCACGAACAAAGGTAGAATAGATGTGATATGTAATTCCAGCGGACAGGATGGACAGCCATAAAAGGGAGTGCGGTGATGACTGCTCCGTGCGCTGCAAGGGAAGAGGGACTAGCCACATGAGGTAATAGGTTACACACTATTTCAAACCGGCCTCAAAGTCTGACAATGGAGGCTGGAATACTTTCAGGAGCACAGCCGTAAGGGAAGAGTCTTTTTAAGCCACTACTTCTTTTGGAATGGATTTTGTTGAACGTAGGTTGGCCTGTGCTGTTTGGTTAAAATATGTTGTGCTCACAGCCACTGAAAGAGAAAATAAAAATGAAATAGATCAGGGGCAATAGCGAAAGTGAATTCTATATAAAATGGCTTAAAAAATAGTGAGATGGTGATTGGAGATAAAAGGAACAAGGGGAAGATGTTTGATTTCAGTGTCTGTATGTTTTTTATTCCTTTGGTTTTTTGGGAAAGTGTTTTATTGTTTTTCAAATGGATGGAACAAGCCTGAAAACGTATAGTGCTACAATAGAAACCAGTCAAAACACACAAACTTAAAGAAATATTTTGATGATTTGTGTGTCAAAATAAATGTTTCTTTCCTTATGCGGATTGCGACGTCAGCCACCCCTTTGTTTGTCTTGTACCGAGTCAGTTTGATAGAGGCCAAACATAGATATTCTGAGTTTTTAATCAGTTATTTTGTTGTGAAAATGACTTTATACAGCCACATTAGCCAAGTAAATATATTGCAGTGTTTTCGGTAGATGTAACGCTACGAGGGATGGGACGAGACACGAGATTGGGTCCTCGAGAACGAGACAAGACAAGATTTACAAATAGGGTGCATTTTAATGTCATTTCACAAACAGAATATTAGACGCTTGAGCCTGTGAGGACTTTGACTTATTTGAAGTCGTTTTAATCATCGGCGCCGTCTCTGTCAGCAGTGTCTCGTCGTATTCCCCGGGCTGCACCTCACTTCACACAGACTGACTTCTCCTGGCTCTGCTTTTCCTAAAATAAACACTCCATTCACCATTTTGTCTGTCTCGCCTCTGTCATCCTGAAGTGTGCTCAGGCGTCACCGTCTCCAGCAGCGCTACAGCCACTGTGCATCGGAATATGGGGTTAGGGAGTGTCACGGCGGAACGATGGGAGTATACAAACATTTTTAAACCTCAGATTGTGCAAAAAGATGTTATGACGTCGGACGCTGCCTAGATATTACTTTCTTTACACATTAGTTTAGACCGTTTGCCTATTTTCAAATGTCTTGAATTACTTTTTTAATTAAAGATGCACAGACAGATTTTTCTGGAGGAAGGTCTCATTGCTTTGCTCAACAGTATGGCATTAAAGTTGTCTATCACCGTGGATGCAAGATGACTGGAGTTAGGTCAGATCTGCGGAGAGGCAAGCCCGCTAACATTAAGAATGGATTTTTTTCAGAAATACACGTCTAATGCCATTTTGTGGAACGTTCAGCGCCAGGCCCACATTGATATTTGGACTCGTTAGCTGTATTCGTGTCTCTTTTATGCACATGGAGTAGACAGACAACACGATGAAAGCTGAGAACTAATATTTATCTGTTATCAATCAAGCCTTCAACATAAACAATGACAAAAATGGAGAACATTTGGAAATTGCGCTGAAGAAAAGCGATCTGACTGGTGATGGGAAGTGACAGAGGGGCTGGTGTGTGTACGGAGGTTATGGATGAGCTCATGCGTCACACACACACACACACACACACACCGCGGAGCTGACAGCTGCCTCTGACACACTGTGCTCTATGGGCCAAGCAAACACATATTTATATGATGATCTTAGAAATGCTTAAATATGTTCTATGGTAAAAAAGTTTGTTAAAGGTGCACTGTGTAACTTCTCTGGTGGAGGGTCCCCCCAGCTTGTCTCCTGGAGATGTTATTTGCCTGGAATATGCAACAGTTTGGCCTTAATCATCATCCGCATCTATTCATGGGTTTCAGCTGCCTGTTATGGACCACATTTTGAAGACTTTTTACTTTTTTCAAGAGATATTTATTATTTAAGACATATCCATCCATTTTATTCCACTTATATGGTGCCGGGTCATGAGGGCAGCAGTCTAAGCAGGAACTCCCAGACTTCTCTTACCCCAGACATTTCCTCCAGCTCTTCCGGTGAAACCCCAAGGTGTTCCCAGGCCAGCCGAGAGACCTAGTCCCTCCAGTGTGTCCTGGCTCTTCCCCGGGGCCTCCTCCCGGTGAGATACTTAAGAGAGATCATTCTATTAATGTTACTACTCACGCAAACGTTTAAGTTTAGGTCTTTTAAGCAAAATGACGGCGTTTCAACAGTAGGTAAAGGGCTACCAAACCCAAACATCTTGATTGCATGTGACTAAAAATAGTTCAACATTAAAAACTTTTGAGGACTTCTGTTTTACTGCACAGTGTACCAAATGTAATAAATATACACATTACCAGTCAAAAATTTGGACGCACCCTCTCATTCAATGTTTTTTTTTGGTTTTTGCTTACTACATTCTACATTTTACATATGAAAAACATCAAATATATGAAGTAAGATATATGAAATTATGTAGTAAAGAAAGAGCTTGTGTCCAAACTTTTGACTTTTGGTAGTGTACATATAAATAAAACCATACAAAACCAAAATGGGAATGTATTGAGTTATGTCATAAGCTTCTTCTCATCCACCATCTTTCTCTCTGCTCTATCTCCCATGGGCTACACTGGAGGGGTGTGTGCCTTGGCCCCTCTGTACCCTGCGTATCGAGAATCCCTCCAGGCATCCAGACCTATATTCCGCACATTCCCACCGCACTGGCCTCTGTGCGGGTTAATAGTGTGCAGTGGGCTCTAAGGGACCCTCCGGCGTTGGCTAATGGCAGGTACGCTTGGCTTTAAAAAACACATTGACCCTATTCAGGTAGTCCCATTACTCATCCTAGCATGAACTTGCATCCCCTATGTGTCTTCTTCACTTTGTCTATCTTCATATTGAGGAGTGAGTGTGTGTTACTGTAGCGATTTATCAAACAGACGGATGATGGAGGGACTGTGAGAGCATGTTCTGTTTAGTTTAGATATATTGCCGTTGTAGCTCCGACGCCTCGTTCCCAGTAGCCTGTATTCCCTGGTGGCTCATTGGAAGAGACTTGATTTCATTTGAATTGTACCTCTGACTTGGCCACTTCATCACAACACATTCGCAAAGAAGGATCGTCCTTGGGGAGTTTTGCAATAAAGGTGGTAAAAGTGCGACTTTTATGTCTTTTCAGATGAGTAGTATTTTTAAAGGCATTTATTCATTACTGATCAAGCATGTTTTTAAAATGTTACAAACTGACTCATCGTAAAGGAGACATAAGCAGCAAAATCCACTTTAATGAGCTTTTAACTTTTTAACCCTGGGTTCCTCATCATCATCATCAGAATTGTATTTTCTTTGAATTATGCACTAATCCTGTAAACATATTTTTATACAGCGCTTTTCCACCTTCAAGGCTCTCAAAGCTCTTAACATCAAGGGACCACTCACCCATTCATACGCCAGTGTACGCAGACACTGGGGGCGAGATGGGTTAAGTGTCTTGCACAAGGACACAACAACAGCATTCAACTGTGGGAGCTGTGGATCACCAACTTGTGAGTCAGTGAATCTGTCTGCTCAACCAATGTTTGTCGAGAGCAGGGTTCGAACCGCCGACCTTTGGATCTGTGGACAAACACTCCAACTGAGCTACTGTCAATACTGCCCCATATGCAGATATGTCTTTGGATGGTGCGAAGAAAACGGTGCAAAAACAAAGTAACACAACTGGTTTACAAATGTTCATAATGACTCGAGGCAAGGTGGGTGTCTTGCCCAAGCACACGACAACAGCATTCATCTGTTGGATCTGGATTTGAACCACCAACCTTTGGATCAGTGGACAAACGCTCTACTAACTGAGCTACTGTCGTGAGAATCAGCTCTTCCAAATGGGTGGTGAGCCCTTGTCTCAAGTGGAGGAGTTCAAGTATCTCGGGGTCTTGTTCACGAGTGAGGGGAGGATGGAGCGTGAGATTGACAGGCGGATTGGTGCAGCGTCTGCAGTGATGCGGTTGCTGTATTGGTCTGTCGTGGTGAAGAAGGAGCTGAGCCGAAAGGCAAAGCTCTCGATTTACCGGTCAATCTACGTTCCGACCCTCACCTATGGTCATGAGCTTTGGGTAATGACCGAAAGGACAAGATCGCGGATACAAGCGGCCGAAATGGGCTTCCTCCGCAGGGTGGCTGGACGCTCCCTTAGAGACAGGGTGAGGAGCTCGGTCACACGGGAGGAGCTCGGTGTAGAGCCGCTGCTCCTACACGTCGAGAGGAGCAGCTGAGGTGGCTCGGGCATCTGTTCCGGATGCCCCCTGGACGCCTCCCTAGGGAGGTGTTCCGGGCATGTCCCACCGGGAGGAGGCCCCGGGGAAGACCCAGGACACGCTGGAGGGACTATGTCTCTCGGCTGGCCTGGGAACGCCTTGGGGTCCCACCAGAGGAGCTGGAGGACGTGTCTGGGGTGAGGGAAGTCTGGGAGTCTCTGCTTAGACTGCTGCCCCCGCGACCCGGCCCCGGATAAGAGGAAGAAAATGAATGGATGGAAAATGTACCAGGAAAAAGCACTATATGTCATGTTTACAGAAATGTACTTGTCAATTTGTTCCACTTTTATTTAAGTCTGGGCTGATGATAAAGCTCTGCCTTGCCCCTAAACGCTGTGAAACAAGGAACTCGCAGTGAATAATTAGGATGCCAGAAACGCATTATAAAAGTGAGAAATGAGTACAGTCCGTAGTCTAAAATGAACTAGTTTTGTGTTTTTATGTTTTGTAAGACGGTAATAAATGGGAACAGCCCCATTAACTTGTGGTCATAACAATTAGTTTAAGGAAATACAGAATCAAAAGGTCACTTTTTCATACAGCGCTTTTCCACCTTCAAGGCACTCGCGCATTCACACAACAGTGTACGCAGACACGGGGGGGAGGTGGGTTAAGTGTCTTGCTCAAGGACACAACAACAACATACATCTGTGGGAGCTGGAATCGAACTGCCAATCTGTGGATCAGTGGACAAACGCTCTACCGACTGAGCTACTGTCAAAACTGCCATTGATATGCAGATCTTTGGGTGGTGCGAGGAAAATGGCGCAAAATCAGAGTAACACAATTGGTTCACAAATGTTCATAATGACTCTACTGGGACCGTCTGAGCACAAGATCAAAACAATTTGCATGGATTATCTTAAATTGGATAAGTCTGTCAGCTGATAATAATGGGATCATTACACAATTTGGGTTAATTAAAAACAAGATGGTCCTTATGAGGCTTGAATAGAGGACGTTCAGTTTATCTTATGTTTTAACCGGTTAAATCCAGCATGAAATCTAACTATTACTATTGCTCATTATCACTCGTTAGACGAAGATAAGGGGGCATAGACGCTCTCTCACACCTGCTGAAACTTTAATAATCTGACAGTGACCCTTACAGTTCTAAGTGGATATATTATGTAAAATCTACTTTGTTCCCTCTCAAAATCTTACTCTAAGTTGCATTTTGATTAATTCGAGCATGTTTGAGTAATCCTGTGTTGCATTCAAGACTTGAGTGCTCTGAAAATGTCCGTTTTCACCCACCCTTATCTTCGCCCACTACTCCGTCCTGATTTACCGTTCTTCAAAAACACTCTGGGTCATACATGTAGGTGTAATCGAAGCACAAATGAGTATCTGCTGCTTGCTTTGGTGAAGTTTCACTCAGTTTTAAACAGGAAGTCAGAGCTTTTTTGCATTATAAAGCCATTTCAATCTACGTATGTATTAGTTTAATAGTAAATATTCAGAAAACAACGGCCGTATTTCACAAAGCAGATTGAACTAACCCTGAGTTTAATTCCTGACTCAGACAGGGCCAACTCCGAGTTTCCTGTATCAGAAAATATATTTGGAGGAAACGATGGAGACTGACTGAGGGTTTAGATTAACTCTCAGTTAAGCTTGAAAAGAGGTCAACCCGGAGTTTTCAGTTTCACAAAGTCTGAATTTGGACTAAACCTGCTTTTTGAAACAGAGACAACATTTCACAACATCACATCTCAATCACGATCGTTGTTTTTGCACCGTCTTTTTAATCTTGCCTCAAACTCTACTGTATCATTACGCCGTGCAGCCTGCTGCGGCGCTTCCACTGTTCACTTGTATTCTAGTTTGTCCCTTGTACTTAACCTGCTTTTGTGTCACAGCGGGGTGTAGAGCAGCCACACAAAAGTCACATTCAAACACAAACACTGACTCTCCGCCCGAGGACCCTACGCCGTGTTATGGGTGATGCAAAACAACAGGATCTCTCTCCAGTTAAATGCTACGGAGGCTGATTTCTGTGATTAGCGCGTATTAAACCTAAGGAGGGGCAGCTAATGAGCAGAATCAGACCCAGGCAAATTTCAGCTTTGAGTAAATGCTGCTAATTCGAGGCTCACGTTGGCCTCCAGGTTAATTGGAATATGTTCACTGGGCCAGCAGAGCAACAGGGAGCCAGGTTTCTTAAGGGTTGGCGCTGGGAATGAAACCAGCAAGGACAGCCATATTCTGAAATATTCTGTTTTCATTCCAAGTCAAATATAATTTCACCGTCCGAGAAGAATGAATGCAGGTTTTGATTAGAATTTCTGTGAGATTTTGAAGATTCTGAATTAGGTTTTTGTAAAGGTCAGTATGCCAAGGATGACATTTGGATTTCTACAACAGAGATTATTTGAGGATTTTTAATCTTTACGAGAGAATAGTCCAAAAAACTGCAAGGGGTCAGTAACGGAACAATGCTGAAATGAAGTACATTGGCGTTGATAACCTTTACCCAAAGATAATAAAACGTGAAAGTAATAATATAAATAATACTATTCACCTTATTCCCGAAGTTGCCGTGTGCGCCACCATCGTTATTCGGGTTGTATTATTTTGCATGAGTCTGCCGATCTTGACAGTAAATAAGTTCAGTAGGGACTACAGAGCCGTTTTGAAGCTTCCCAGAGAATCGGTGCAGTGTCGACTTGTTGTTGTACATAAACATTGAACATTTGACACAAATCAACCTACTTTATATCATATTTTAGCGTCAAAACTTTCTCCCAAATTCTCCATCGAAAGAAACGGGATTCCCACATAACCGGAAGTGTCGCCCCAAAGAAAGCGCGGTTTAGCTGCATTTACGGAAAAAGTGGGCGGGGCCGAATAAGGTCAATAAAAAGACACAAAACATTTCACCCCTGTCCTCAGAGATCTCCAGCACATCCAAGTCAAGCTCTTCCCTCCATAACCTGGCTCCTACGTACCACCCTGACCTCCTCCACCACCACCC
>KN469357.1:11997-36845 GCA_000787095.1 Periophthalmodon schlosseri
ACGCCAACATCCTGTCGTCCCCCACCAGGACTAAACATAAGACCTGGGGGGACAGGACCTTCTCCGCTGCTGGCCCCTCCCCTCTGGAACTCCCTTTCCAAACACTTCAGAGACTCATCCACACTCACCGTGTTCAAAAAAGCCCTGAAAACTCACCTGTTCAAAACCACCTTCAAATAACCGCGTCTTTCATTTGTGTTTTGTCTGTGTTGAACTGAGCGAAGCGTCTTTGAGTCTCATGAAAAGTGCCGTTAAAGTGTTATGTATTATTATGACTGTTATTAAAAATGCACATACAACTTATTCTGTGAAGCCGGTTCTAATCTCAGTTTCAAAATAGCAGTGTCACATTTTACATATTGCAATTACAAAGTCATTCCCCCAAAGATGATGCACACAGAAACACAACTTACTTGACTTCTTCAGTTTAATTGCTATAGGCGCTAAAAGTTGTTTTTGCTCAGATCTTACTCAGCAGAGCTCGAGACCTTTTCTGTGTGAGTCACTGTGTTTATTATTAGAGCTCACATCTATTAGCACATCGCACAGAGTGTTTTCATCTGACTTGTCTGCGCAGCTAAATTATGCTAATTCAGAATGTTGTTTGTAACGTTCGTTGGGGCATTTGAGTCAGACTCGCTAAAAGGCAAAAATGCAATGATTCTAAATGTACTTTTGAATGGATAATTACAGCAAAATAGTTTAAAGTTTTCTCAAAAGTACCATCTGATCTGGCAAACAAAAATAAAGAACATAATCCGAGATACTGTTTGGCCTAGAGTGCAAAGTAAGAAAGAAAAGAAAATGCAGTTTTTATCTTTTTATATTTCTGACAATTAATTCTTAGTTGTAGTTTTAGTTGTAGTACTTATTCTAGTTTCAGTTGATGAAAGTATTATTTTAATTTAGTTGACTACTACATTTTAGCAGTGATGGAAGAAGTACTCAATTTTGTCTCTTAAGTAAAAGTACAGACACCAAAGCAAAAAAAAAAAACTCAAGCAGATTTTTTTTCATGTAATACTTGAGTAAAAGTATTAAAGTTTAAAAATGTACTTAAAGAGTAAAAAGTAAAAGTATTTCACGCAGATAGTCTTATAAGGCTTCAAATGTGTTGATTTTTGTTCAACAGAAACAATAGAATAGATTTTTTCCTACATGTTTTTCTTTGTATATTTTGTTTGCTCAAACTACGAACGTGTTCAAAATAAACCCTCAGCCTTATAAAAAAATACTTTTTACTTTTCAGTCCAGTTCAAAAATGTAGCGGAGTAGAAAGTACAAATACTGCTCTTAAATGTAGTGAAGTAAAAGTAAAAAGTAAGCAAGTATAAATTTTAGGGATATGTATTTAAGTATAGCACTTTACTACTTTTACTTCGTTATGTTCCAACACTGCACTTTAGTCTTTGCTTTAAAAACACTACCTGGTGAAAAGGCGCATTGCTGAAAACAGGATATAAAAGTCAGCACTTGTACTTTATACCGATAGTAAGCAGTACTGGTAATATAAGGAATTGATAGTATCCGCCGTCGTGTAAAGTTTGTTTTCTGCATCTTGTCAGGTCCCTTCTCATTAGTGCGAACCCTGACACTTCACCCCACAGTGTGATGTTTAAATAGGTCATTACAGATTATATTTTTACCGTCTAAATATATCCCAAAGTTTATGCTCCGGGTGTGTGCTGTGTGTGTCAAAAGAGGTGAAAAAGAGGAGTCTTGAATTGAGTGAAGCTAAAAATGTGTCTCATGTCGTTAGTTTTGGATTTGGGGAACGACTTGTCAGCTACAGTAAGTGACAGTGGAACAAGCGAACGCTGCGAGCGCGGAGCCTGACAGACAAATATCGGGGACAACGCAGCCATCCCTCATTGTGTTCTGACAGATATCTGCGCTCACAGCTGTCCCACGTAAACACAAAACGCATTAACAATGGCTGGAGAATACTTAGGCGGAATTTGCATGGAGAATGAATTAGCGCATTTCCGGAGTTTGGTCTCGTTGTGCAAACAGCGACTTGTTGGGCGCTTTGGGAGAGCGTGTTGCACTAGTGCGGCAAGATCATCACGCTTCTACAAAGTTAGGTAAAGGTACACTGGGGAATTGCCACCTGCTTGTCGCTATAGAGATGCTGTTGCTTTGTGTAGAATGTTCCGCAGTATGACATTAAACTTATCTGTCTTGCATTTCTTCATGTACGGATGTTTTTTGGTCAAACAAACCTTGGGAATATGCAGTTGTGCTGTGAGTGGGGTCACCTCCACCTCCATTAAAGCAGATTTTCAGACCTTTTAACCCTGTTATAGTTGTTTTCTCTTCTCATTTACTCTCTCAAAGTTGTATTTGGAGTGATTCATGTTTGAGCAAACTTTAATCGCTTATTTTCAAGACGCCATATTGCCGATCAACTCCCGTTTTCACCGCCACCGGTACACGCCCCCTGTGACGTACGCACTTCGTTCTTCAGCTGACTTGCTTCTTTTATTTAAAGTCATTTTAGATTAATATTATGATTTAAAATGTGCAAATTATAACATAATGATCCACGGGTGTCGTTGATTATAACTACAGAGCAGACAATAGGTCTTCTTTAAATGTCAGTGAAACGGTTTGTGGCGTCACCTACTTGTTTCCCTACTTGAGATGGCCGTCGTTAATGTTTATATTTCACAATGAGACTGTCCCACAGTATTTCCAAAGTTTGTGAAGTAGCGCCCATAATGCTGGTGGACTTAATGTGCTCCTCACGTCACAATAATGGTCCGTTCAGACAGAGGGGAATCAATAGGAGCAGAGTTCACTGTCCTAGTCGTCTACGTGCTTTCATCCTGGGCCTTATATACATAACACTTACTCATTTCATATTCTACGCACAGCCAGTGTCCAGCCACAAACACTGCCCGTCTATTTGAATGTGCAGACCTGAGTCCATTTTGCATAAAGTCAATGCATTTAAAAATCACACATTAGGCACAAGTGTGAGTAGAACTGATTTTCACACAGGCAAAAAACAAAACTAAAGCAAGTGTAGTATCTTAAACAAAAACAAAGAACACCGGGTTTTAAACTTTTTTTTTTTTTTTAAGGTACACCATGTAACTTTTCCGGTGATAGCCCGCCATCTGCTCATCGTCATGGAGATGCCGTTGGTTTCTAGAGTGTCCCACAGTTTGGCATTAAACTTGTTTTTCTCAGTGGAAGCAGGTACTGCCACCAGGCCAAGTTAAAGGTCAGATTTCTGGAGAGGCGAGGCTGCTCAGAATAAGAATGCAGCCTGTTCAAAGTATTTTCTTCAGTGTTGTTAGTGATGGATAATAATTGAATAAATGCTATACCGTGGAACATTCTAGGCAAACAATAATAAGTAACATCTTCATCACGAAAAGGTGGGGAGCCCTCCACCAGAAAAGTTACACTGTGCATTTTTAAAGCTGACCTATTCTGCAAAATTGTTATAGTTGTTTCCTTCTCATTTACCCTCTCAAAGTTGTTTTTGGAGTGATTCGTGCATGTTTGAGTAAACTTTAGTCACTTATTTTCAAGACGCCACATTGCCGATCAGACCCCGTTTTCTGTGACGTACGCACTTCGTTCTCCAATTGAATTTTATTAATCGTGATGGACGTAGTATTCGGCAGCGTTGCAACATTTTGGTACAAATGAACAAAAAATGTGATGTGCAGCTATCCATAGGAGGCGCTCACAGCTACACGGCGCTTTGTTGTGATGACGTTTACGGCGACGTCAGCTCCCATTGGGCGCCGCGGTAGTTTTCTAACACGAAAGTCAGCAAACATGTTTCTTTTTAAGTCGTTTTAGATGAATATTGAGATTTAAAATGTCCAAATTATAACGATCACAGGTGTCATGAATTATAACTGTACAGCAGACACCAGCCCAACAGGTCTTCTGTAAAAGTGGATACATCCAACAGCAGAATCTGTGTTTTTTGTCACTGTTTTGTCGTCTGCCGAATTTGCACCAAAAATTATAGATGCATGAAAAAAAAAATTGAGTTGCTGATTTTTCCAGGTGAGCAAAATCGTCGCAGCAGCCTTTTCTAAGTGGGTTGAACATGGTTGCTTTTTCACCTTCCAGTAGAATAATGCTTTGGTAGTGGTTAGTTATTTATAGCATTCTTGAAAAATCTAGGCCACACAGGTCAGTGATATAAATAGGACTGTTGCTGAGCCCAACAAACTCTGACCAAGAGGCTTCTCACTGAAAACAACACCAAGTTTCACCGACAAGCTCAAAACAAGATCATTACGTCTTAATTAGCCTTAAAGCATGAAGAAAGACTGAAGGGAGAACAAATTGTTTATTTAGAATGATTCCGGTTTAGTCAGTACTTAATTAAGGGGTTAGGAGTCAGGTTGAACTAAAGGTAAAAGGAGCTGTTAACTTAAACTACCAGTACATGACATCACAAGGTGGAACAGAGCATTTAGAGCTTTGGAGATGTAGACAGACTAATAATAAAAAAGCGTTACTCAAACGTGTGAATGACACAAAACACAACTCCAGGTATGTTTTTGGGGAGGTAACAACATTATAACATGGTCAAACCCTCATAAGAGTAAATTTTGCGTAATATAGGACCTTTAAGGTATCATAAAGTGTTACCAAAATTGTTCAGAGTGATTGTTCCTGTCTTTTCTTCTTTCAATAGCCTTTAGAACACAGAGATGGCTTGGCCCACGGGTGCAGATATGACACGTATGCCCATGTAATGAGGGATATAAAGACCTTCCCTTCCCTTTTCGCCTGACTGAGCTTCATAACTAGTCTCTTGTGTGCACTCAGCATCCCCAAGGCCTTTTGACTTCAACCTCACACAGTATGTCAACCACCAAACAGCCTATGAGCTTCTATTCACTTGTCCTTAACTGTTCAAAGAATGAGGCTGAACAAGACACAGTGCAACAGCTGAAGCCATTATGCAGTGATCTCGGTCAATGCCAGAGTCTGGTCTTGAACCAGTGACCCTGGGATTCAGAAGCGTGTGGTGTGACCGTCACACACTGACACAGAGGAGGCCGGACTGTTGGAGCTGTTGGTTAAAAGTTGGTTTCTCTGCTCACTCACTCAATTTTAACTCGTGTCAGCTGCGAGGAACATGGTAAACGGTCACATTTTTATACAGCGCTTTTCGTCCTCCTGGGCTCTCAAAGGGATTTACATCAAGGAACCACTCACCCATTCACACATTCATACACCAGTGAACGCAGACACTGGGGGCGAGGCGGGTTAAGTGTCTTACCCAAGGACACAACAACAGCAGTCATCTGTGGGAGCTGGAATCGCACAGTCAACCTGTGGGTCAGTGGATCTGACCGCTCAACCAATCAGGTTTTTTTTTTTTTTTTGAGGGCGGGATTCAAACTACCAACCTTCAGATCAGTGGACACTCTCTACCAACTGAGCTACTGTCGCTCATACATGCATCCTGATAAAAAAAATGTTAAATGAGTGTTGTGGAAACTTATATGGCAACAGTTAAAGCTTTAAAAACGTTTAAATCAAATTAAAAGTATAAGTAACAGGACCATCTGGAGAAGTCTGACCAAGTCTGACACACTGAAGGTCACGCATCTGTGAAATGTTTTGCGTGATTGGATTTTTAGGCTGCTTTTCTTACATCTGGCCAACGGACTAGAGTGTTATGCCCTTCTTTACCCGAAATCTTTACTTGTATTGTTATATATTGTCATGGATCTCTTTGACCCAACCTTCGTGATACCATCTGTTGTTACGCACAGGTGTATCTCGTTTGTTAACCTACGGACTAGACTAAACTGGTCCGATTGTTTTGATGGTATAAATACACTATATTTTATGTTCATTGTGAGCTGAGGGCGAGGCGACGCTTTGTTAGGGACAACGGCTCTTTGACGATTGTGCACAACTGATTCAATAAACCAGACTCTTTGATTCAAGACACCTTCTCTGTTGATTTTATATTTTTAAGGTTTTTATTATTAGAAATTCCACAACAAGAGGAAAATGAGCTCGATCAGCTCAGGCACATTTACACCGTCTAATGTTGATTAATTGCAATGTCCCTTTTCAAATAAATAAATAAACTAGACTAGTGCAGTTTGGTGACAGCCACTCGGCACGAACGCAAAAACAATTTGTTATATAATAAATGCAAGTTAGACAAGTTTAATTTAATCATTTGAAACGTTCCAAGCAAAGCAGTTACAACATAGAGCTGCTTTTGTGTAGGAAAGAGGGCAGAGCTGAACGTGGCTAAGTTGAAATGGGTGTAAGTCTTTTTGACCTTGTTCCTCCTTGTCACCTCCACTTCCAAACTAAGTGCATCATGGGATCAGTCCACACAGATGTTTTGGAGACAAAGGAAGGCAAGGTAAGTTTATTTGTATTGCACAATTGGTACACACAGTAATTCAAAGTTCTTTACAGAATAAGAAAGACATTAAAATCACAATACAACAGATCAAAACATAAATAATCATCATAAAAATAACATTAAAAGAGAAGAGGCAGAATGAAAACCTTTCAGTCACATGCAGCTAAACAGAACTGTTTGTCTGGATTTAAACATTGTCAAAGTAGAGGCCTGTCTCACATCTTCAGGAAGAATGTTCAGCCCTGGTTTAATCCTGGTTTAGCCCTGATTTAGTCCTGGTTTAGCCCTGGTTTAGTCCTGGTTTACTCCTGGTTTAATCCTGGTTTAGTCCTGGTTTAGCCCTGACTCTGGGCACCAGCAGGAGGCTGGTCCCTGAAGTCCTCAGAGTGTGAGATGGTTCATGTGGCTCTAACATGTGGGAGGAAAGAACTTCTTAATTGAGTTGGTTTAGCTATAGATGGAAGAAGAGGAACATATTGGTGAAATTATGTTGAAAATTTAAACAAAAGAACTAGAGGAACAACCAAAATGAGACTTATAAAAGCGGACATGCTTTGAGTGCTGGCAAACAACAAGGAGATTGTTTACAACGTCCACCCCAAGTTGTGAACAGCGGAAAATCTGCCTTCACAATTCACGGAAACTAATTAAAAACAAAACCCCGAAAAGTATTTAAAGACTCTTTGTTCATGACCTTATTTCTAGTAATACATTATGCAAAATATTTCCTCGGGCAATCTCCAACTCATTTCTTTCAAACTTTTGGCTCCTTTTGTAATTTCACTCTGCTGAATTCTAAAGGTCCACGCACACACACACACACACACACACTGATACACACATACGCTTACACTGACACACACATCTAACCCTTCGTCCTGGTGAATTTCTGATTAATACTCGCCTCTGGTCATCCATCAACATATGGCTGTCATTACCCCAATCGAATCCTCACTCTAAAATGCATTTAGGGGAGGAAAAAAAAACGAAAATCAGACCTTTTTTCTTTGCTCTTCGTCCCATCTGGTGACATGGATAATTAATCACCTAAGCGATGTGCCGCCCGATCTTCATTATTTAGCCAGGGAGAGGAGACCGCCGCTTGCTTGTGTGTGTGTGTGTGTGTGTGTGTGTGTGTGTGTGTGTGTGTGTGTGTGTGGTGGATAGGTTTCAGCTTGTTGACGCTAGCTTGTTTGTACTGCTCCAAACACGATCAGATTAACAAACAGAAGAGCTCAGGCAATCAGCCCCCCCCGCGCTCATATAACAGTTTGGCTAATGAGCGGCCGCAAGGTGAGTTTATCCATTTGTAACTGCCGCGGATTCTGAGATCAAAGTCTGACACGTTAGCGAGAATATTTTAATTATATTAGCCACCCCATGCACGCCCGTTGATGTGTTTTAATTGCTGACGTTGTGGGTCTCAAAGTGGGGCGCGGGTGTCGATGGGGGAGCGCAAACTTCAGTGCGGTTTGATTGGTTGAGTGCTGAGTTGTGGTCTGCAAAATATGAAGATGTGTTTTGAAAATATCCAAGATTAGAAGACCTGTACAGTGGATTGTCTATAATAAGAAAAAAGCTGCAAAAACTGATACCGTTGGTGTAAGTTTTCTGGTAATGGGGTCTGCCACCATGGAGATGTTATTGCTTTGCCTGTATTTTTGGCAGTTACGGCAGTTAACATATTCATTTTGCATTTATTCAAGTGCATGTTTTTCTGTTGCCCAAAAATACATTGTAAAACATGTGGCCTTTTCAAAGATCTGACATGTAACTTGACCTGGTGGCGTCGCCTGCTTGTCTCTATTGAGATAGGTGAGCTCGACGCCATACGGTGGAACATTCCAGTTAAAGCAATAACATCTCATTGGGGAAAAGTAGGTGGCAGACTTCATCCATCTTCTTCCGCTTATCTGGGGCCAGGTCGTGGGGGCAGCGGTCTAAGCAGGGACTCCCAGACTTCCCTCACCCTAGACACTTCAGCTGCTCCGGTGGGATACCAATGCGTTCCCAGGTCAGCCGAGAGACATGGTCCCTCCAGCGTGTCCTGGGTTTTCCCCGGGTCCTCCTCCCGGTGGGACACAAGCACGTCTCCAGGGAGGTGTCCAGGAGCTCCTCCCGTGTGACTGAGCTCCTCACCGTATCTCTAAGGGAGCGCCCAGTCACCCTGCGGAGGAAACTCATTTCAACCTCTTGTATCCACGATGTTTTTTCGGTCATTACTCAAAGTTCATGACCATAGTTGAGGGTAGGAACGCAGACTGACCAGTAAATCGAGAGCTTTACCGGTCAATCTACGTTTCTACCCTCAACTATGGACTCTGAGAGCAGCAGACTGTTCATTGGAAAAAGTTTCACAGTGAACCTTTAACAACATAAACTTCACCTACAAGTCACCTACACATCGAAGTGTGTAGGTGACTTGCCATCCTGTAGAAGAATGAGGGACAAAAATAAAGAGACAGAGCAGGAGAGCAACATACAAGCTCCAAAGACACAGCACAGTGAGACTCACAGTGACATTTCAGCACTTAGTAAGTGTTAATTCTGTTAATGTCACAACTCCTTCACATTTACGTGAACCTCAACCATGACAGCCACATTTTGACCACATTCCGGCAACAGTGGCTCAGTTGGTAGAGCGTTTGTCCACTGATCTGAAGGTTGGCGGTTTGAATCCCACTCTTGACATAAACATCATCGGTTGAATGGTCAGATCCACTGACCCACAAGTTGGTGGTGCGATTCCAGCTCCCACAGATGAATGTTGCCATTGTATCCTTGGGCAAGACACTTAACCCACCTCGTCCCCAGTGTCTGCGTACACTGGTGTATGAATGTGTGAATGGGTGAGTGGTTCCTTGATGTAAAGCGCCTTGAAGGTAGAAAAGCGCTATATAAAAATGAGACCATTTACCATTTTTCTGATGGATTGTTATCATTAAATTCCAATCATTGAGATGCCAACCCCAAACCTTTAGAATATTTATTTCGTGGTTTAATTTAAGTTAGGTCTGGCACTGTGATCATGTCTTTAAGTCACACCATACGAAATCGATTTCACCTAAATTATAGACTGAGTGTTTTTATATATTTACAAGAATTGAAAAAGTAATAATGTGGAGTGTCAGAGAATATGAAAGACAGAAAAAGCTGGTTTCTTCGGAGCCAAGTTGTGCGTTGGATTTCCTCATGGAGACTGGAGCTATGCCACAGCAGGGTTTAGGATGAGTAAAACTGCAGAAAGAATTTTCACTGGGTTTTAAGGTTTAATCACAAAGCAGTTTTCCCTTTTGGTCCTGTCCACAATGCCTCTGCTTGGGTTTTGCCATGTCCATTGTCTCCCCGTCTGTGATTTCAGCTGCTTACAGGTTTTAAGAAGTTCTTGCAATGCCTTCTGTTGCTACATGCTGTTTTTCTATTGTGAATGCTTGAGTTGTACTTTCCCTATGTTCTTTGTGGTGATAAGCGATAACACTGGTTTTATTGGATTTCTGAGGTGCCTCTGGGTTGTGAAGAACTACTAACTTTTTTTTCTTAAGGCAGATTGTTTCAGCTTGGTATAGTGAGGTAAAATCCAGCCAGCTTCTGAATGGGATTTCTACAACATGTAACGTAACCAAATACAAGACTTCCATTACACTTTGAGACAAACTTTTGAGTGTCGAAAGCATCAAACAGTTAAAGAGTTGCAAATTGGTAACATACTTAAACAATGCTATGCCAAGTTTATTCTTTAACATTGCATTTTATCTCATAGTACAGAATTGGCTCATGCATGTCCAGATTTTTTGTGTCAGTCAAGGAAGGGGGGAATTAAACGAGGGACCTTCTTGGTAAAAATGCGAACCACTAAACTACGCTGGATATATGCCCAGTTGACTTCTACCAAAATATAATAATAATAATAATAATAATAATAATAAATGGTGTAAAAGCGCTATATAAAAATGTGACCTTCATTCCTTCAAAGCGCTTTACATCAAGGAACCACTCACCCATTCACACATTCATACACCAGTGAACGCAGACACTGGGGACGAGGTGGGTTAAGTGTCTTGCCCAAGGATACAATGGCAACATTCATCTGTTGGAGCTGGAATCGCACCACCAACTTGTGGGTCAGTGGATCTGACAGGACCAGAACCGCCAACCTTCGGATCAGTGGGCAAACGCTCAACCAACTGAGCTGCTGTCACCTAATAACTGCCGTGTGTTGTTTTTGTTTTCTTCTTGTTATGCATGAGCAAATACATAAACTAACTAAAAGGAAAAAAGTTAGTTTAGCGATCACATTTGAGGAGTTACATTTTAGCTGTGTCAAAAAGAGGCTAAAACACATTGATTTGAGTTTTTTCATGAAGGATTGACTCTAAAGTCTCAAAAGCCCTGGCTCGCAGTGCAGCGTCGTACAGCAAACTTTTTTCCAGTTCATTTCTCTCTAATAAAAGGAACTATTCTGCTTCCGGCCTGTGCAGTTGCTAACATAAATATTGAATGTGGTGACTGTGTGCATTGTGTGTATTGTGCCATGGATTTTCTCCTGATCCTCCATCTCAATCAGACAGAAAACGACTGGGCAGCGCACTCATCTGTTTAGTCTGGTGACTGAGCCAATTACTTTCCGCTTAGTGAAAAATGTGATTGGGAGTCCTAGTTTGAAAACGAGGCCCGAATCGATGGCTCAGGGCAGCGACCGCCTTGTGCTATATGAACAGTCTGTGCAAATGAGCAGAGGTTCTCCCCTTACCCAAAAGAGAACAAACTAGTATTGACAAAATGTGTAGTATTTTGGTAATTCAATATAAATATGTTAGTATCTTATCACTTCTTATCAGGTCTTGTATTACATAAAGTTGATTCTTCTGAGCTTTAAGCCATGTTATAATGTTGTTACCTCAACAAAAACCTACCTGGAGTTGTGTTTTGTTGTTGTTTTCATTCACACATGTTTGAGCAACACTTTATTATTAGTCTGTCTATATCTCCAAAGCTCAAAATGCTCTGTTCCACCTTGTGATGTCATGAAGCGGTAGTTTTCAAGTTAACAGCTCCTTTTACCTTTTGTTCAGTAGAGATTCGCAATTCCAGTCCATTCTAGTGAAGGTGTATGGAATTTAAAAACACAGTGGAGCATTTCCTGTATTACCGCATGACATCACAAGGTGGAACAGAGTGTTTTCTGAAGAACTCAGCCTAAATTTGTGCATTAAACATGTGTGAATGAAACGAAACACAACTCCAGATCTGTTTGTGATGAGGAAACATTAGAACATAAATCAGAAAACAGTGTAATATGGGCCCTTTAAAGTTGCTCTATGTAACTTTTCTAGTGAAGGCAAATTTTGAGATTATTATAAACAAGATAAACCACGTTCACATGTTCATCTTTAAAATAACATTCACATTATAAATAACTTGACGTTTTCTACACTTCTGGGTCAGAGGTCACATTTTTGTACAGCGTTTTTCCACCTTTGAGGCTCTCAAAGCACTTTACATCAAGGAATCACTCACTCGTTCACACACGCATTCATACACCGGTGTACGCAAACACTGGAGGCGAGGGGGTTAAGTGTCTTGCCCAAGGACACAACGACACAGAGCTGGAATCGCACCAACCTTCGCCCCATCCCCAAGTGATCACAGCCATCTTAGTGTGAATAGTGTGAATTCGTTTTGTTTTCTTTTTAAATTTTTGAACTTGACAAACCTTTTTTACATTTTCTGTTTTTGAAAATTACAAATAATCCAAACGCGGCTAGTTTTTAATTCCTTTTTACATTTTCAGAATCAAATGTCCTGCTTTTATAGTCCGCAGTGCACTCAGTTTCCCAGTGAGTGTTCAAACAGTAAATGGTCTTTATCTGAACACTGAGGACTTTGGAATAGACACATCCATTTGCAGGGAGATGTTGTCTTGCCAGATGATCATGAGTGGAATGGTTGCAATGTCGATTTACAAATTGGTTGTTAGCCGTCCTGGCTGACAGAAAGACAGTTGTGGATCTGGAGAAACGCAGGTAAAAGATGATGTAACCGTAGCGACATTTTCGAGAATTATTCACCTGCAAAAAAAGCATTACCCGTGTCCCTTGAGATAGTGTTGTTTTGTTTCCCTGTGAGGAAGAAAAAAAAAGCTAAGAATATGAGTAAAAGAGATTTGTAGTGTAGTTGTAGTTTAATTAAAAGTGTATCGGCCAGTTAAATTTAATGAGGGGCCGAGACTGGCAGACTTTTGAATACCTTTGTGTATCATAGCAGACAATCAAATCTATTCATTAGTTTGGACTTAATGTGAGCTGCCATGAACAGAATTCAAGCATGTGTGATATCTCATTAGTTTTATCCAGGGCCGTGCTTCAGAGGATCAGCTCAACAGAGAATAAAAACATTGTGGGTTTATGAAATCTAATGATCAGTTGGGATTTAACACAAGATTCACTCTTAGCTTTAAATGGTCATTACTGTGCATGGTGTACGCCACTACAGGCCCACAGGATGAGCCAAAACAAATGGTTACATTTTGTCGGATTTAGTGTTTATTTGCCAAAAATAAATAATAATAATAATAATTTAAAGCAACCTTTTGTGTTTTTTGTTTCTTTGCCTTTCATCTCCTGTGTCCTTGTGCATTTGACTCATCTAATCTACTGGTTTAACCTTGATCTTCACTGTATTATGCTGTTATCTGCTGTTGTAATCTGCGACACCCGTGGGGTCATTGTTTTATCATTTGGACATTTTAAATTGCGATATTGATCTAAAACAATTCAGAAGAAACAAGTCTGCTGACTTCCAGTTGAAAACTGATTTCTGCCTTCCCCTTTATGATACGTCAGCGTAAACATCGACACGACAAAACTGTGCCGTAGCAAGCTGTGGATTTTGTTCCATTTGTGCCAAAATGGCCAGGTGTCGCTACTGAATCCTGTGTCTATTACCGTTAAAAAAAAAATTAAATCAGTGAACCAAGAACGTACAGAGCAATGGGTGTGTGGGTGGTATGATATAAGAGAATAAAGATTACACCAACATGTACCAATATAAGTTTGATTCTATAAATGACCAGGTAAAGCAATTATAATGTGTTCAAAAGCTCTTAGAAGTCAGTAATGCATAATGTGTCCCCTTCAGGAGTCTACTGTAGATTAAGCATCAAAGTTCCCTTTGGGTCTAAGATAAACAAGCTCACATATCACATATGTATCCATTTGTTTGTCAGAAGTGATTAGCGGCAAGGACTGAAGACAAAGCCTGCAATAATAAAAAGACGTGTTTGTGTAACATTTGGACACATTGACACTGCTTAATGCCAATCACATGCACTTTAATAAAGTCCCTTCAGTCAATAGGACACAGTCTGAGCAGTTCAAAGACAGCGGAGACACAGGGCGGATATAAAGAGGAAGTGTTTGTCCTCTGGGGTCAGCCTCTGCCTCATAGATAAGAGAGACTTTGACTAACGCTTAGATCTCACTAATGGCCAGATTAACTCCGACAGCAGCCTAAGCATGTAAGTAATACATGCTATTTTAGAAGAAGGGAGCGATGCACCACTGCACACGGCTCCAAGAACAGATCTATGTTTGGGAGAAAATCACAATAAAACATCGACGGCTTCGTTCAGGAGTTAAGGTGGAGTGTCCAGATCATTTATTTGGACTATTACCATGACAAATCTTCTTAAAATACAAAAATAGAAATTCAAATGTCATTTAAAGGTCCTAGATTAGACTAAATTGACTCCTGTGAGCTGTAAGCCATATTAGAATGTTGTTACCTCCTCAGAAACATACCTGGAGTTGTGTTTTTTTTCTTTCACACATTTGAGTAATCCTGGTTTATTCATCTTTCTACATCTCCAAAGCTCAAAATGCTCTGTTCCACCTTGTGATGTCATGAAGCTGTAGTTTTCAAGTTAACAGCTACATTTACCTTTTGTTCAGTAGTGGCTGACAGTTCCAGGGCTGAAATTATCCACATGATTCAAGTGAAGGTGTGTGGAGTTTGAAAATGCAGTGGAGCACTTCCTGTATTACCACATGACATCACAAGGTGGAACAGTGTTTTCTGCTTGAGAGAAGAACTCAGCCTAAATATGCAGGATTTATGTGTTAAACATGTGCCAATAAAACAAAACACAACTCCAGGTCTGTTTGTGATGAGGAAACATAGATAGATCTGAAAATATTACACTATTTGATCAAATCGGCATCGCAAGCCTTTTCCTGTTTTTAGTGAACCTTGTTAAGAGATGACTCTATTCCACGTACACTTGTTAGACACATCACTGTATCTCTGAAGAATGTCAAATGGCATAGAGAATGACATTTTCTGGATAATGAGGTATAGACAAGTTGAGGCTGAAAAATAGTCTGTGAGTTCAGATTGTTCAAAGGCCTGAGAGACTGCACTTTGGTGGACATTTTGGGGCGTAAAAAGACGACTTGGAAAAGCAGGAATCAGTGGTTGCGCGATGTACAAGTGTCTCTGAAAGGCGCGAGGCTATAGGCGACGCTTTCACTGCTCAAAAGTCCTGTATTACCATAGTTATGTCATGACCTTGAAAGAAGACATCCATATAAAATCGCAGGCAACCGGGAACAAGATGGTGGCCTCTGCGTGAGCACATAAGACGTCTGCGTCGGTGGAAATTACAACGCACACATCATTTACATTTTGTTCATTGTAAACCACAATGTTCTCCATCTCACCGATCAACTCCATCAGCACCGTCCCACCCGGCGCCTCAGATCAGCCGACACCGCTCCCTCCCTTCCCTCGTCAGGACAAAGCACCCAACCTTGGGGGAACCGAGCCTTCGCTGCCGCCCATCCCGCCATCTGGAACTCACTCCCACAATCCATCAGGAACTCACTGCAGCACTTCAAATCACTACTAAAAACTCACCTGCTCAATCTGGCATTCCCCCCATGATTTACACTCTTGTTTTCTAATGGTAAATGGACGCATTTTTATATAGCGCTTTTCCGCCTTCAGAACATTCAAAGCTTTACATCAAGGAACCACTCACCCATTCATACACTAATGTACGCAGACACTGGGGGCGAGGTGGGTTAAGTGTTTTCCCCTAGGACACAATGACAGCATCCTTCTGTGGAAGCTGGAATCGCAACGCCAACCTGTGGGTCAGTGGATCTGGACGCTCTACCAATGATTACACTGCCTGGCCAAAAAAAAGGTCGCCACCTGGATTTAACTAAGCAAATAGGTACGAGCCTCCTATTGGACAATTACTGCAGGTTCAGCAACAGTCTGTGCTCAAAGAATGAGGTCAGCTGACCACCTGAATATACGGAATGACCAGGTTATTCCATCAGTGGGTTTTTTCTTCCCTGATGACACGGGCATATTCCAAGATGACAATGCCAGGATTCATCGGACTCAAATTGTGAAAGAGTGGTTCAGGGAGCGTGAGACATCATTTTCACACATGGATTGGCCACCACAGAGTCCAGACCTTAACCCACTGAGAATCTTTGGGATGTGCTGGAGAAGGCTTTGCGCAGCGGTCAGACTCTACCATCATCAATGCAAGATCTTGGTGAAAAATTAATGCGGAGGTCCAACGAAATATTAGTGTGTGACCTTTTTTTTTTTTTGATGGCGACTTTTTTTTTTGGCCAGGCAGTGTATTTTTTTGTGAGCGGGATTCAAACTACCAACCTTCAGATCAGTGGACACTCTCTACCAACTGAGCTACTGTCTTCTACTGTTTTCTTATTGTTTGTAAAGCTTCTTTGGGTGTCCAAAAAAGCGCTATATAAGTCTGATGTATTATTATTATTATTTGATCTGAAATAATGTGTCTACAGCTACGGTAATAATGGAAACAGGCCCATTTACTTCCTGTTACAAACCTTAGAAGTGATTTTTGCCTCGCCCTTAACCAGCTCTTTCCCCTCATCACAGTCCTTTGCTCTTTTCACACAGTACATAACATTAGTGAAGCATAATGGAACATGTAACGTGTAATAATGCGTCGACTCTAACTGTTCCACTGTGTTTAAGAGCAGAGCGAGTGAGAGTTTTAGTGATGGGATTTTTGCAAAGGCAGCCGGATCTTTTCGTTCCAAAATCTGGATATCTCATTTAAACAGTTAATTAATCACTGAGGAATAACCAAGGCCGAGATCTGATTCAAAACGTCCAATCAGGGAATCGGTTTATCTTTTGAAATCAAACTTTAAGCATTTCATGAGTTGCTGTTTCCTGTTATATGCAACACTATGAGAATAGTGCCTTTTCCCGTTCAGAAGATATAATGGTTTGTTTTAAATTGTTAATCACTATGGGAACAGACGCATTTTTCATAATTCTGAAACTCATGAATAAAAACATCTATTCTAAATATTTTTAGGGCAATTCTTGCACTTTGTTAGTAAGACTGAAAGAAAAAATATAAGAAAAAATCAACTCACCAATTAAGGTATTAAAAAGCTGCAGTAGTTCAGTCAGTAGAGAGTTTGTCCACTGATCTGAAGGTTGGCGGTTTGAATCCCGTTCTCGACATAAAAACATCATTGGTTGAGCGGTTAGATCCACTGACCCACAGGTTGGCTGTACGATTTCAGCTCCCACAGGTGAATGATGTTGTTGTGTCGTTATGTTGTTATGTCCTTGGGCAAGACACTTAACCCCCCTCGCCCCCAGTGTCTGTGTACACTGGTGTGTGAACATATGTGTGTGTGAAATATGACCAATTTACCAAGTGTGTGACCAAAATATTCACTTTGGCATTGAACCTCGCATCACTAGAGAATGTCTGTGTGATCCCTCAGTCGTCCAGGTCTGATCCATGGTAAAAGCCAAAAGTAAAATCTGTCAATTGGACAAAAAAGTTGTAGGAAGGAGTGAAGACATTTGGCTGCTCGTCCAAGCCGCTTCTTTAGTTCTGGTCAGATCACTGCTGGACACTGCCTTATATCTGTCTGAAGGGAGGAGCTAACTACACTGAAACTGACAACAGATATTGTTTACAGTTTATTTGTTTACTAGGGAATGTTCATAATAATGAACAGAATATCTCAGTGTAAAGAAAATATGCATTGTAAAACTTGATCTATCAAAAGTAAAAAGTTCAAGCTCAGTTTGTGGGATATAACCTTCTTCCATGATGCCAAACAAACACAAAACACCCAACACTTTTAAACTGACACATTGGCCCTTGTGTCCGCAGAGTACGGAAACTACTAACAATACAAACACCTTACGTTGCATGCAGTACTCCCAGCGTCCCAGTCTCACAAAGCGAGCTGCTGCTTAGAACAAGTGTGAAGGACTAAAGACTGCTGCACCGCCTCACCTCTGCAGACAAGTACTGAGGAAGAGCCAGATAACAGCTTTGTGTGCTTGCCTAGTACTGTGTGAACCCTGTCCAACTCAATCTGCAGCTATTGTTACAGTGAGAGAGCTACAGGAGTCCAGTGACAGCCTCCTGTTGTAGAGCCATTCGTTCTCCTTCCTTCTCTCCTTCATTTTCTGCAACGGCCTATTTGCCTTACATTGCACTTAAGGCGTAACTGTAAACGTAATTGAACTAAACTTAATTATTACAGGAAGAAGGTAAACTCTAACCTTCTTCCTGTAATAATTAAGTTTAGTGTAAACATTTGATGCATGATGTGCACACAACATCAGGAAGTGCACTGTCCATTCATACCTCAGTTACAATGTTGGCGTAGTGACGTGCGTGTGACCTACAGCCTCATGACAACCAGCGGTTAACGTCAGTCTCCACCTTGACGTAGACAAAGACATTATTTCTGTATTCAGGCGTTTCAGTATTTCCTATTTATGTAAAATCCTGGAAAAATCTGAATGGGTTGAGCCAGGTTAAAATGTCTTGGTTCATTTTGTTTACTTTTTGTACTTATGTAGTCATTCACTAAACTAGATAGTACCTTTTTGGAGTTGAAAAAGGTACATAAATGAAGTAAACAATTTGGCATCAACGAGTCCCTATAAAACCCTTACCCAATATTAAGTACAAGATTGAAAAAATGCTCTTTATGCATAAAGTCTATAATGCCTGGAACTCAAAGCGCTTTACATCAAGAAACCACTCACCCATTCACACACACATTCATACACCAGTGTACGTAGACACCGGGGACAAGGGGGGTTAAGTGTCTTGCCCAAAGACACAATGAAAGCATTCTTCTGTGGGAGCTGGAGCTGGATCCGACCTCTCAACCAGTGATGTTTATCTTGAGAATGGTATTCAAACCGCCAACCTTCTGATCTGTGGGCAAACGCTCTACCAACTGAGCTACCGTCGCCCCAATCTATGTAATGCAGGTTGATATGAAATGACAAACCATCTTAAAATGTGGATTAGACCATTTTGTTGTTGGTAAATGACCTAAAAATGGAAAACTTGAGAAACGTGATCATGTTCAGCTCTTTGTTCTACACTCTTGTATTTTGGACATCCCATTCTCTACGGCTTCATCCGTGTGCCAGATCCTTTTGCTCTCCTCCTCCCATGGAGCAGGAACGCTGACAGGAGACATGAAAGTTCACTTACCCGTATACCAAGCGCCCGGAGGCCCCGCACATGGAGCCCGCCCCGCCATAACACACCCGGGCCTCTGGGGGTGCCCTTTAAAACCGCAGTGAGATGTGCTGATCTCTCCCACAAACACAGCAACACGCCCCAGTGCTGCTACTACATCGTTTAAAGATTTAAGCTGCACTTGGTTAGACTTTTATGTAAAAATAAATGTTTCGGACAGTCAGAATTTTAAAGCTCGCCCGCGGAGTTTTCTGCTGCTCCTTTAAAGAGACTTAGACACAAGAGAAGGAAGTGGAAGGAATACGTGCATCTGTGCCCGGGCTCGGAACTGTTTCAGAGACTACGGAATAAGCTATGAGATATGAGAACACAAACATAAACCTGTTTTATTTCTCAACAACCTGTTTTTATCTGTATGGGATCACAGCGGCTCAACTTCCATCAACAAGGGAATAAGTCGGCTGAATAATCATCTAGAATTCATGATATGAATCAAAGCCGACTTTCCAAAATATCCCAAAGTAGTAACCTTATTGTGTGGAGGACCCACGCCCGCTGCTCTCTGTAGAGCTGTTATTGCTTTGCCTGGAATATTCCACAGCAAGGCTTTAAACCTGTCACAGTGAGAATGCATTTTTTCCCGTTTTTTTATTAGCAAAAAGAAAATGTAATGTAATTGAATGAAATGCAAGAGAAGAGAGAAGTTTAATGCTATACTGTCGAACATTCAAGGCACATCAATAAGCCCATCTTTAAGTGTAATGACTTTAATTATTGTGATAGATTTTTTAAATTTCAGATCACATCATCAGATACTTGCTCACCTGTTCTTCTTTAGTAAATCGCCAAACTCCTACTTTTGAGACCTCAGACATATTCAATTTAAATCCTAGACTATGGAACAGCGCCCTCTGTCCTCTCAGTCTTTAACGCAGTTTAAGCCTAGACTGAAAACCCACCTCTTCTCCCTGGCATTTAACACTAGACGGATATCATGGTGTTTTATTGTTCTTTTCCTGTGTATTGTGTTATCTATGTATTTACTTTTTGTTGACTTATGTGAAACACCTTGGTCAGCTCACGTTGTTTTAAATCTGCTATATAAATAAACTTGAATTGAATAGAATATTCTGAGATCTTTCCATCTTTCTCCTAAAATGTTCTTTCATTCTTCAAGTAAAAAATAAACAGAAAAGTGCAACAACATATGCACATCCCAAGACAGTAAAAGTGTCTCAAACTCAAACATGTATGTGTAGCAAAATATTATTTCTTGTGCACATTCTCAAAATCTATTGGCATTAAAACATTTTATTTTGTTATTTTCCATTTTGAATAAGTTTATTAAATGTTTTTCAAATTTTTTTTATGTTGGTATCAACACTTATTACTATGTACCGTATTTTCTGGAGTATAAGTCGCACCAGCCAAAAAATGCATAATTATGAAGAAAAAAACATATATTTTGCATATAAATCGCATCTGAGTATAAGTCGCACCCCCGGCCAAACTATGAAAAATAATTATGAAAAAAAAACATATATTTTGCATATAAATCGCATCTGAGTATAAGTCGCACCCCCGGCCAAACTATGAAAAAAAGTGCGACTTATAGTCCGGAAAATACGGTACTAAGGTTCCACACTGCCTCTGCGCTGGTGAGTTGTGCTCCACTGTCTCCCTGAAAAATCAAGCTAGCACTTGTTTTGGCACTGTTGGCTTGAAAATTTGCCTAAAATATACAGTTTAATGAACAAATGTGTCACTACAGTAATAATTATTTTTGGCCTGTAGAAAAACATTTTTTGTGCCAATGTTGATTTTATTTTTCCCATTGTGTTTGTAGGGAGACCAAGTGTTTGTTGCTGTCCACTAATTTATCCCTTTTGCCACTGTTTTAAAGGCGCATTAAACCTGCATAAAAAAAAAAACAATCCTGTCTCCTGCGACCACTCTGTCCACGCTACATATGAATTAGATAAACATGACCTGTACCAGCGTGTCACCTGTCCTCACCTGTCCTCACCCGTCCTCACCCGTCCTCACCAGTCCCCCTCCGACAATAATGCCACAGCCAAACGACTCAGACGGGATCTGCTGCTTCATATGCACTGGGCACGCTCAGATGTCCAGTGGCCCCTTTTCGGAACCATTTATCACGTACTATCCCGTCCGCATTCCCATCTCTCCAACGCCACCTGAAAGTAAACAACCCCTCCTCCTTCCCCCGTCACCGTCACAATCTCTTACCTCAAAAGCCCTTGTGCATTTATCAGACTGATCAATTTCCCATCAAAATGGCCGTCGTCTGGAAATTGTGATCCCCCCCTCAACACCTTCCTGACTTGTTTGTGTAAGATATATAGAGGTTTGAAAACGTACTTTTTGCTTTATTGGTTTTTGAGTAGTTCAAAAGTAGACTTTACAATTTGAAAGAGGAATTGAAAGTATATTGTGTGGAAGGAAAGTCATTATTTCAAACTATTTCAACAGTCTGTAATTATACAAGACTTTGAGCGAGTGGGGACCATTAAAAGTGAACCTGTTATCCACTATGGTCACTCACAGTCATATATAAATGGGCATCGCTAACGTGCTAGCCGCCGCGTTCCAAACAGGAAGTGATCATGAGCACTTCCGGCTTCAGATTCGCCGCTATAACTGCTCCAGCCTCGATGAGCTTCATTTGACTGGAGCCGAACGCTGTGGGTGACGTCACACTCACTTAGTCTACGCTCACAATGTAATATCTGCATGTGTGTATCTTATCTGTGACTGTTGTCTGTCGAGTCTGTAATAAGTTCCGTGTTCTTGAATTTGATGAAGCCATAATTTCAGATTTCAGCAGTGACCTATGCAACTCTATGGGAGATTTACAGTTTTCGAAAAAAAACCCATATCCAACTTATTCACAAATGTTGAACTTTCTCGTTATTTGTTAGATATTGGGTCCACAAACTTGCCGTATCTTATTAAGTAACATAACGATAATGAGTTTAAGGTTGAATTATGACACCACTCTGAAGCTAATGTGAAAGAATCATGTCACCTTAGTTCAGTTGCGTTGGCAGAGAAAATTTAAACTTTGAGTCTGGTTCAGTTTCATGCAAATGGTCCTGGTAGTTACAGAGATATTAACCACAAACCAGGTCAACAAATCTGCTCTGACAGCAGTTAAACAGCAAATTCTACCATTAAACTCTGACCAGTCCTCCAGGTCAGTTTATGAACTAAATAGATTATATATGTTGTATGGTAAAGGTCACATTTTTATACAGCGCTTTTCCACCTTCAAGGCACTTAAAGCGCTTTACATCAAGGAACCACTCACCCATTCACACACATTCATACACCAGTGTACGCAAACACTGGGGCGAGGTGGGTTAAGTGTCTTGCCCAAGGACACAACGACAGCATTCGCAAAGATGCGGGGTTCGAACCACCAACTTTCGGATAAGCGAACAAACACTCACAACCAACTGAGCTGCTGTCGTCACGTGAACAGAATTGAAGTTTCTAACGGCAAATAGTTATGAAAGTTGGAAAATAAATTTGAAAATATATGACTTTTTGTTTTGGTTACGCCTACTCACTTATTATGAATCAGTCACCGTAGAGCTTTTTAAAATAATTAACATGTCAAACCAATGAAGCCCATTTCTGTAGGTGAGTATGTATTTAATTTTGACAGTGTTAAAATCAACCGAAAAATTGTTTCTTCCACAAAATGAAATGTTTTGACAAATGTACCTTATTTAATCACATATTCAATAGAACTGCGTGCTTTACCTCAGCGTTCTGAATGTGAACTTTCAAATCCAAACTTTAAATGACCACTCATCACTTTGTGGGATTTCATCTCTTTCTCGCTGCTGTCAGAAAACCTCCCGGACAGACCGTAATAGTCTTAATTAAGCTCGCCGTGACTTCTTTTGCTTTTTCTGCATTTTCTTCGTCTTCTGTCTAAACCCTATTCGTTCCCTGGCACCTGCTCTTCCTTCCCTCAATGTCTTCGACCTACTTCACGCCACTGCCACCTTGCTAATATAATGGAAGCTTGGAAGCAAAGAGTCAGAGAGAGTGGACTCGGTAGGTGCCAGATTCTGACTACTACCAGACCCAACGGTGATTAAAGTAGCAAATTTCACGGCGGGTACTTTTGATGCATGGTACAGTAATATTCTCTTAAGGTAACTGTATTTCACCACTTTTTATATTCCTCACTATATCACATTTATTCCCCCGCTATTATCTCTCCTGGAACGCCTCAGAAATGACGACATTGCACATTTGCCGCACTCATTTGAATCTAATATAAGGAAGTAGTTTGTAGCGGCTCTGTTTTAAAACGTGACTGGTTTTTACATATATTATTGTAATTAAATCGCAGAGGGTGAGCACAGTTGGATGCTGACCAAAGCAACACGGAGCATTAAGGGCTATACGTTTAAATTAATGTTTTATTCCAAATCATTGAAGATTAAAAATGCTTAAGTGGTAAAATACTTGGCTGTTACTGTGTTTGGCGAGATTAAAGGAAAATGAGAAAAAAGAACAGGATAGTTTGAAGCGGAAAGTTGTATTTATTCACCTTATTCCAGAAGTTGCCGTGGTCATTTGGGTTGTATTATTTTGCATGGGGCCGACCTTGACAGAAAATTCTAGTTCTATAGGAACTAAAGAGCCGTTTTAAAGCCTCCAGAGAATCGGTGCAGTGTTGACTTGTTGGCCACATAAACACAGAACAGTTTACTCAAATCTACCTACTTTATGTCAGGTTTGTTTGAGGGGAAACTTTTCCAGAATTCTCCGTTGAAATAAATGGGATTTACGTTTAACTGGAAGTGCTACCACAAAGAGAGCGCGGTTTGGAGCATTTAGAAACAGGAAAAAGTGGGCGGGGTGGAATAAGGTCAATAGGAGCTTCCAGCAGCTACGGTAGAGCTCATAATGTCAAATCACAGGTTTCTATTGTTAACTCATTATCGTTATGACAAAAGGTCAGGCTGTAATCCTTGTATGTTGCATGTTTTCCCCGTGTCTGGGTGCGTTTCCTCCATGTTCTCCGGTTTCCCCCATCAACCCAAAACGTGCACTGCAGTATTTCAGCTAAGGTGGTCCAGACTAAGCCTAACTAAAGATCTGAAGACCCGAGCGCTGTACGGCAGGAGGTCACTGCTCCAGACAGGTGGCCCCAGATACATTGGTTGAAGGGTGGGTCAAAAGCAGAGCATGAATTTTCCTCATGGGCGTTTAGTAAAGTGTACCTTGAAATTCACACAGACTCTCTCAGGGCAGAAGTTTCCTCAATGTGGGTAAAGCAAAGGAGAAGTGATTGATGCACTACAGTACAGAAGTTTGGACACACCCTCAGTTTTCTTCTCCTCTTCTTTCTTCATTTTAGATACATACAGAAGACATCACATATATGAAATAAGACATATGGAATTATGTCGTAAAGAAAAAAGTAAAATAACTTAAATAACTAAATATTTTTTGACAAAGCAAAGGATGGCTACTTTGCTACATAATTCCATATATCTTACTTCATTTATTTGATGTCTTTTGTACATATATAAAATTTAGAGAGTAGTCAAAATTTATGAAAAAATGGGATTTTTCATAAAACGTTTGTAATGGTGAAGGAAGGAAGTGATCGCAGACCAGTTAGAGAGTTGAAAGAAGTTTTATCTCATGAGATAGGTGAAAATTACAGACAGCAGGCACATGCAGTGTGTGTTTCTGAGTATGCCGTGTGTGTGTGTGTGTGAGTATGTGTGTGTATGTTGTGTGTATGTTGTGTGTATGTTGTGTGTATGTTGTGTGTATGTTGTGTGTATGTTGTGTGTATGTTGTGTGTATGTTGTGTGTATGTTGTGTGTATGTTGTGTGTATGTTGTGTGTATGTTGTGTGTATGTTGTGTGTATGTT